>PVLC010007215.1:0-64495 GCA_004027655.1 Graphiurus murinus | reverse complement strand
ATTTCATGCATTCGTACTCTTTCTGGGAGAACTTTATCTTAACCTAGAGATCAAGGGAACAAATGGACAGGTTACAAGAGCAGATATTCTTCAGGTTGGTCTGCGGGGATTACTGAATGCCCTCTTCTCTAATCCTATGGATGATAACTTAATTTGTGCGGTAAAATTACTGAAGTTGACAGGGTCAGTTTTAGAAGATGCTTGGAACAAAAAAGGAAAGACTGATATGGAAGAAATTATTCAGAGAATTGAAAATATTGTCCTAGATGCAAACTGCAGCAGAGATGTAAAACAGATGCTCTTGAAGCTTGTAGAACTCCGATCAAGTAACTGGGGTAGAGTCCATGCAACTTCAACATACAGAGAAGCAACACCTGAAAATGATCCTAACTACTTTATGAATGAACCAACGTTTTATACATCTGATGGGGTTCCTTTCACTGCAGCTGATCCAGATTACCAAGAGAAATATCAAGAGTTACTTGAAAGAGGACTTTGTTTTTTCCAGATTATGAAGAAAATGGAACAGATTTACCAGGGGCTGGTGATCCACATTTGGATGATATTGATGATTAAATGGACCCAGAGATTGAAGAAACTTATGAAGAGTTTTGTTTGGAATCAGAGCGTAAGCGAAAACAGTAAAGTTAAATTTCAGCATATCGGTTTTATAAAACAGTTTAGGTATGGTGATTTAGCAGAACAAAGGAAAGCAAGAAAACATGTCACACTTATACCAAATTAAGGATGTTGAGTGATGTTACTAATGTATACAACTTAATTTTGTTTAACACTATCTGCCAAAATAAACTTTATTCCCTATAACTTAAAAAAAAAAAAAAGAAAAAAGAGCCGGGTGTGGTGGCACATGCTTGTAATCCCAGCATTTGGGAGGCTAAGACTGGACGATCCAGATTCACAGCCAACCTCAGAATGAGGCACTCCGCAACTTAGTGAGACCCTGTTTCAAAAAAAAATTAAAAAATAAAAAATAATTAGATATCCTTGCTTGGGATTTCTAATTATTTTTGCTTAAAGATGTTCATAATACAATTTAGGAAAACACGAATATAAACCTGAAAAAATCTATCACTATTAGCAATTATTTTTAATTTATTTTTTGTGGTATTGAGGATTAGATCCAGAAGCATTCTACCTATGAGCTACATCCTCAACCTCATTTTAAATTTTTTATTTTGAAATAGGGTCTCACAAAGTTGCAGAGGGCCTCACTAAGTACCTGAGGCTGGCCATGAACCTGCAATCCTCCTGTCTCAGCATCCCAAGTACTGGGATTTCAAGCATGTATCACCACGCCTGGCTATTATTAGCAACTTTTTGTTTGGAGGACACCAGTTTGGAAAAGTGTTAAGCTTTCTATTTCAGAAAATACTTGAGAAACACAAATATATTTAACATACAAAGAAGCCAGTAATAATTAACATCACAGTTACACAAAAGTTAAAATATATTAACTTAGCATTTACTTTTGGAGTGAAATTTAGAATCCATGGCTTAGTAGTATAACTATAATTACAGGTCTATTTAGGTTAACAGCATTGGCAAAAAATAATAGCTATAGACCTATTGTAAGTTTAGAGAACAGTGTTAATAATCAGAAGTAGGCTTATTATCTAAGGGTCAATTGTGTCTCTCTTATACAATAATAAAACATTCAGTCAAAGTAAACAGGTATAAACCAGGTCTTAAATGACAGGGATTTTTGAATGGTACTAAACATATAGACGGTGTAAGTTTTAATAATTTTATTAACTATGTTATATGATTAAGGTTTAGATACAATGCACATTGCATAAAGAGATCACTAGTTGGTTAGCTTGCCCATAAATCTAACTTTATAAGCTTTATGAAACATTTACATGAACCTCAGAGTCACAGCATATTTAGGCCTCAGATGTATACACATCAATAGTCACAGATATATAAGGTGTTAAATATATGTATATATACCCAAAGTAATAGTTGTTCACTTAGCCTGAGTTACAAATTGGTCATTTAACAGGCTATAAAACATAAACACTTAAACCCTGATTTTGTTAAGATGCAGCTTGCTAAGTAATCAAATAATGACAGTAAACACAAGAGATTATCTTGATAAAAATGTAAAATCTTTGTTTAAGCTAGTTTTTAGTAAATTGTTACCTAGAGGAAAGATGTATTTGTTTTAAATAAAAAGATAACACAGGAAATTGCATTTAATGTAACTTTTAGAGGATCCTTTAAATAATTGTAAATATCCATTTATTTATTGGGTTTTCTTTTGTCTTTGGGGCCTCTGGTGGTGTTGCAAATTTTCATCTGTTGGTGTGGCCAGAAGGGCCACATATGATTACCTTGCAGGCATAGCTTTAGATTTTTCCTTGATACAAACTTTAGACCCTTTATTCTCTTCCTGCAAAGCAGATCCAGCTGCAAGATAGTATCATCGCTTACATTTTCCTCTGGTGGTGATCCTCTCTGTCCTTTGTATTACCTAACTCAGGCAGAGAAATAGACTAGGCACTTTCTCTTTAGTGTCTGGAGTGGGGCGGGGGTGGGGGGGGAGTGTCAACAGAGCCCCAGTTCCATAAGATAGAATCTAAGAGGGTGCTAGTAACTACCTTGGCAGATTTGGAGTTTACCATCTGAAATACAGAGGAGAAAAAAAAATGTCCTTTTAAATTTTCTCACTGTCTGACTGTACTGAAATGCTGTTTGGGTCCTGAACTTGATTCAGGTCCATGCATGGCTATGAATGGAATGAGTCTTACTGAATGCATACAGGGATACCAGTGGGACAGAGAGCTAGCACCTGTTTTTGACAGTAGGTCACAGCTGCCTGCCTGTGGCTTCCCTTTGTCTCCCAAGGGAAGTGTCCCTAGTCTATCTGTGTTTGGCTTTTCCAGGAAGATAGCCAATACTGGTCTGATCATTGTCTTTGAACTTTTAGGGTGCACACAAATTTATACATTGTATGGATAGTTGCATACAAATTTATACATTGACTCAAACCCCAATTGCCAGCAATCTTTGTTGTCTTTAGTAAAGACCCCAAAACAAAGCCATCTCACTATATTGTTTTCCTATATATCAACAATTTAGAAGCCCATTTAATAGACCCAAATGTTCTTGTAAATTTTAAGCCCAGAGCATTTTAAATCATTAATTATGTTTTGTATTTTCCCAATTTAATTTGATAATTAAGTCACAGGTTGCTCCTGAAAAATCAAGATGTCAGATAAACATCTTTAATGTCTTAAACCATTTTTCCTGCTATAGAGAAAAACTTCAAAAGCAGTGAACATTGTATTCAGAAACATCCTACAGAGACAAACATAATCTTGATTGACTGTTTATCTAGAAAAAAAAAAAGACACATGTTAATCATTTTAAGGATATTTTTACTTTAATCTCATGAACAAATCTTAAATTTACTAACTTGTCAGTGAACTAAGAGGTATTTTTAATTTTATGAGCGCTCATTAATTAATATGCCAATTTTTGGAACCATGTAGAGAATATACAATATACTCATGGGTACAGACATGCATAAAAATAGACAGCAAACAAGTATCTATGGCTTTTATTTGCCAGGTAGTATATCCCCACAGATAGGGGGACAAGAAAGTTACAGATATTTACTAAACATAGTGCCAGATTTAAAGTTCCAGAAATCAAAACACAACCCATCACAGATATCTGTCTGGTGTCAGGGAGTAATAGATTATAGAATAGAGACAACAAACATGGAAGCCCAAACAGTACAGGATGTCCGGGGCAGGGCCCACCAGTCAAGGCTGATATTAAATCAAAATTGAGGTAGCCACTTGTCTGTGACATCATCACCATTTATTTTTCAAGGGGGAGCCCCCAAATTCTTAGATTTTCACCCATTTTCTTTCCCATTTACAGAACAAACCTTCATTTGCTAATTTACACTAGGGCCAAGCCAGGTAGCAAAAAACAACTTTCTTCCTTTTTCTCTACATCTTCTGCCTTAATTTATAGTTTTATGGTAACAATGAAACAAAACCTCAAGAAGCATCTTAAAGAGAATCCCAGGATATTTTTAGATAAGACAAAGTTAGGTAGATAACACATCTTAAATACAACAATTGCTGCTCAGCAAAGGTGGAGCTGTTTTTTTTTTTTAAACGGTACCATTAGGTATTTATCTCAATTTTAGATGAAAGGTTATGCGAGGAGACTGTATCTACTTAAGATGACAAGATGGGACTCACTTTTTTTCCCAAATGTTGAATACCAAGTAATAGAAAAAATAAGCGTGTCAATCAACATTTTAGTTAAGGCAAAGTTCTGAGAATTCTCCCTAGCTGATATTAACTGCACAGGACAGACTGGTGTTGCTAGGCCATAAAACATAAGATTAGAGACACTTTACAATAAAAGCTTTAGCAAGCTAAAAGATTGGCCTTTAAGATGTATGGGGTTTAAATATGTGATGCTTTGCAAAGCACCTTGATGAAAAAGGAGAGACAGAGAAGATCTTCCTTTAAAGTCCCATAGCTAGCAGCTGGTTTTAAATCAACACTTTTTCCCTTATTCTCAAAATGGGTGTGGGATTGCCAGGCGTGGTGGCGCATGCTTGTAATCCCAGTACTTGGAAGGCTAAGACAGGAAGAGTCACAGGTTCAAGGCCAGCCTCAGCTACTTAGTGAGGCCCTCTGCAACTTAGCAAGACCCTGTTTCAAAAATAAAAAATAAGGCTGGGGATGTAGCTCAGAGGTAGAATGCCCCTGGCTGGGTTCAATGGAGAAAGGGGAAGAAAAGGGGAAAAGGACCACTGAGCTCCTGTGTGGATTTAGAGTTCAAGGACCATAGAGCCCTGGGGGACTCACTCAAGAGGAAGATTTGGTGGGAGGAGCACAGTTGACAGAGAGAGGGAATGGGGATCTCTGATCATCTGCTGTTGCAGTGCTGAAAAGTTTAGAGAGTGTGCTGAATTTGGAGATGGAAAAGACCATTTTCTGTCCATTGACTATCATTGTCTAGTTTATATTGATGCCAAATTTTTTTTTTTTTTTTTTTTTTTTTTTTTTTTTTTTTTTTTTTTTTTGTGGTACTGGGGATTGAACCCAGCGGCGTTTTACCTTCAAGCTACATTCCTAGCCCAATTTTGTATTCTTTATTTTGAAACAGGGTCTCACTAAGTTGTGAAGTGCCTCACTAAGTAGCTGAGGCTGGCTGCAAACCCAGATCCTCCAGTCTCAGCCTCCCAAATACTGGGATTACAAGCGTGCGCCACCACGCCTGACTTTGATGCCAAATTGTATTGCAGAAGGGTATTAAGCGTTTGAGGTGAACACCAATGTGAAGCCAAGGGCGTTAAGGCTGTGAAGGAGGCAACCAAGTGGGGTGTCCTATGAGGGCTCAGAGGGGGATTTTGTGAAGTGGTCTCTTGGGGCAGGAGGGGAGGGGGTTGTGCGAGGGTCCTGTACCCTTGGAGACTTTGTGAGTTGGCTGGTGGGAGGATCTGGACCCTTGGAAGGCCGTAAGCCTTTGGAAGGGAAGTCCAAAACTGATTTCTGAGAGGGTTCCAAACCCTCAGGTAAGTCAGAGGGGAGGGGCATTCCCCCAACCATCTGGAAACCTCTGAATGGGAGGACCAAACAGCCTCCGGCATCCCCAAGAAACGGGGATTGTTATGGGGATTGCTCTCACCCAGTGCTGGGATTTTTGGTGATTGATCCTGAAGTGATATATGGGGGGTCCCAGACCTGTTGAGAGAACTGAAATCTGAGGAGATGGTACGGACTTAGCCTGAGATGATGAGTCGGCAGGGATGGATGTGAGATAGCAGCGATTCAGATGGCCACTGCTGGAGTGGTGGGGAAGGAGCCAGCAGGGAGGGAGGACCAGAAAGGGAGGCTTGGGAGGCCCTCAGGATCTGGGAGGTAGCCCGAATGAGCTGCCGCTGCCCATGGCTTCCCAGGGTGCAAGAGAGAACTTAGTCGATGGTTCCTCACTACCCATCCCAGGTTTTGGCACCATCATGAAAGGTTTGGGGTAGGAAGGTGAAGGGAGATGGCTAAATGGCAGTACAGGCTTTATGGGAATAAAACCTGCAGAGGGAGTCTCCAGGAAAGGTTGGAGCCCATGTCCACTTACAGACTAGAAGTTTATGAAGGTTGTTTAAGGAGAGATTCTATGAGGGTTGGGGGCGGGGGTTAGTGATTACCAAGGTGGAATGTTCAAGGGAGAGTCTACAGGGGAGCGGGAGCAGTGGTTAACTATTGCCAAGGGGGGTTGTTACCACACGGTTAGGCAGGATAATGGGACTTCCTTGTAAGCAGAAGTGTCTGATAAGCAAGGGGCTTGTTAGGCAAGTATTAGGCAAGACAATGGGACATTTTCAGGAAGCAGAGGGAAAGGTGTGCTGAGAAAGATTTGGGTCAGATAGAATCACTTTAGTTTGAGGCTCTAACACTTGGGAGACTGAGACAGGAGGAGGTTCAAGACCAGTCAGTGTCAGTAACCTAGTGAGACCCTATTTCAAAATTAAAAAAAAAGCCAGGTATAGTGGTGCACTCCTGTAATCCCAGTATTTGGGAGGCTGAAACAGGAGGATTGCAGGTTCCAGGCCAGCCTCAGCAACTTTGTGAGACCCTATTTCAAAATAAAAAATAGAAAGGGGGCTAGGGGTATAGCTCAGAGGCCAAATGTCTCTGGATTCATTCCCCAGCACCACCAAAAAATAAAAAAAAACCTGGGCATGGTGGTGCATGCCTGTAATTCCAGTACTTGGAAGGCTGAGACAGGAAGATTGCAGGTTCACGGTCGGCCTCAGCAATTTAGTGAGAGCCTCCACAATTTAGTGAAACCCTGTTTCAAAATAAAAAAATAAGCTGGGTATGGTGGTGCATGCTTGTAATCCCAGTACTTGGGAGGCTGAGACAGGAGGATCACAGGTTCACAGCCAGCCTCAGCAATTTAGTGAGGCCCTGTTTCAAAATAAAGAATAAAAAAAAATTGGGCTGGAGGTATAGCTCAGAGGTAGAAGATGCCTGGGTTCAATCCTCAGTACAACAACAACAACAACAACAAAAAAGAACAACAAACCAGGCATGGTGGCGCATGCTTGTAATCCCAGCCCAGTACTTGGGAGGCTGAGACAGTAGGATCACAGGTTTGCAGACAGCCTCAGCAATTTAGTGAGGCACTCCGCAACTTAGTGAGACCCTGTTTCAAAATAAAGAATAAAAAATAGGGCTGGGGGTGTAGCTTGGAGGTAGAATGCCCCTGAGTTCAATCCCCAGTACCCTCCCCCCTCACCCCCCACACAAAACAATCAAACAAATAAACAACAAAACCCAGGGAGGATTGTGCAACCCCAGCTCCTTCCTCCTTCTTTTTTGCATTCTGGATATGAAGCAAGCAATTTGCTCTGCCACGGGCTCCCTGCCCTTGCCATTCAACAACCCCAACAGAGGCCTAAAGCAACAGGCCCACCTCATCTTGGACAGGAACCTCCAAAAATAAACTTTTTATAAGTTAATATTCTCTGTCTTTTTTTTCTTGTTGTTGTTGTAGTAGTTTTGGTACTGGGCATTGAACCCAGGGTCATCGTACCTCTAAGCTACACCCTCGGTCCTATTATTTATTTTATTTTATTTTATTTTTATTTTGAAACAGTCTCGCGAAGTTGCTGAGGGTCTTGCTAAGTTGCTGAGGCTGACCTTGAATCTACGCTCCTCCCGCCTCAGCCTCCCAAAGACTGTGATTACAGGTGCACCACTGTGGCAAGTTTGATATATTTTTTCTTAATAGTGACAAAAAACTACTACCTCTTTCATCCTCAGTTTTACTTTCAATAGTTTAAATTACCCAAGGTCAACCATCACTCGAAACATTAAATGGAAAATTCCAGAAACAAATAATTTATAAGTTTTAAATTGTATGCTATTGTGAGTAGAATGAAGAAATATTTTTACAGTCCAAGCCATCCTGTCTAGTACATAAGTCATCCCTTTGTCCAGCATATCCACATTTCCACATTTTACAAGCTACCCACCCATTATTCACTTAGTGCTCTTCTCTCTCATGAGATCATCTGTCACACTAATATAGCGCTTGTTTTCTTTCTTTCTTTTTTTTTTTTTTTTGTGGTACTGAGGATGGAACCCAGGGCATTCTACCTCTGAGTTACACCTCTAGCCCTATTTTAATTTTTTTACTTTGAAACAGGGTCTCACTAAGTTGCAGAAGGCCTCATTAAATTGCTGAGGCTGGCCTCCAACCTACGATCTTTCTGTCTCAGCCTCTCAAGTACTGGGATTATAAGTAGTGCATGTTTTCAAGTTCTGTAGTAGCTACATCATTCACTCACTTCACTTCACATAAGCATTGTATCATTTCACATCCTCATAAGGAAGGTGAGTACAGCAAATTTTATCATAAGTGTTTTATACATAGGAAAAAATACGGTATATATATAGGGTTTGATATTTCAGGTATCTATTAGGGATCTTGGAACATATCCCCCACTGTATACACTTGTCAAAATTCATATTTTACACCTAAAAGGAGTGAATTTTACTGTATTTAAATTACACTTCAATAAAGCCGGGCGTGGTGGCACACGCCTGTAATCCCAGCATTAGGGAGGCTGAGACTGGAGAATCTGGGTTTTCGGCCAGCCTCAGCTACCTAGTGAGGCTCTCCGCAACTTAGTGAGACCCTGTTTCAAAATACAGAATAAAAAAATAGGGCTGGGGGTATAGCTCGGAGGTAGAATGCCCCTGAGTTCAATCCCCAGTTCTGCAAAAAAAAAAAAATTACACTTCAATAAATTTGACTTTAAAAATGTATAGATCCCAGCATTCGGGAGGCTGAGACCGGAGGATCCAGGTTCGCGGCCAGCCTCAGCTCCCTAGTGAGGCACTCCGCAACTTAGTGAGACCCGGTTTCAAATAAAGAATAAAAAAATAGGGCTGGGGGTTTGGCTCGGAGGTAGAACGCCCCTGAGTTCAATCCCTAGTACCGAAAGAAAAAAAAAAAATGTATAGATCCCTTTGAGTGTGGTGATGTACACCTATAATCCCAGCTACCTGGGAGGCTGAGGCAGGAGGATTGCAAGTTTAAGGTTAGACTGGGCAACTTAGCAAAATCCTGCCTCAAAATAAAATAAAAAAGCTCAGTGGTAAGTAGGGCATGGTGAATACCTGTTATCTCGGTACTTGGGAGGCTGAGACAGGAGATTGCAGGGTTGAGGATAGCCTCAGCAATTTAGCCAGATCTTCAGCAACTTAGTGAGACCCTGTCTCAAAATAAAAAATAAGTTGGTTGTAGTGGTGCACACCTGTAATCTCAGTACTTGGAGGCTGAACAAGAGGATCGCAGGTTTGAGGACAGCCTCAGCAAGTAGTGAGACTCTCATCAACCCAGCGAGACCCTGTTTCCAAATAAGAAATAAAATTGGGTTGAAGGTGTAGCTCGGAGGTAGAATGCCCCTGAGTTCAATCCCCAGTATCACATAAATAAATAAATAAATAAATAAATAAATAAATAAATAAATATCAGATTGGAGATGTAGCTTGGAGGTAGAATGCCCCTAGGATCAATCCCCAGTACCAATACATACATACATACATACATACATACATACATACATAGGCCTTGGGTGTAACTTGAAGATACAATACTCCTGGGTTTGACCTCCAGTACCAAAAATAAACTCAGTGGTAGAATACTTGCCTGTCATGCAGGAGACCCTGGGTTCAATTCCCAGCACTGGAAACAAGAATAACAACAACTATAGATTTCAACTTCTAGAGATTTACCTGCATACCCTTCTGTAACTTAGTTCATTTCATTACATATTGTGGTATACTATGAAACACATTTGTTTTTATCCCTGGCTCCTATCAAAGCTCCTAAAACCCTTGAAATTTCCTGAGAGATAAGAGGATATTTTGTTATTCGTGTGTTCCTTTGATAGTTCTGTAATTTATGCTAGTGAGGTGACAAGGTGGAGCCAGTCATCAGAAAGACTCAATGTTTAGAGCATTATAGGGTTAGAACTTTCAGCCCCATCACCACCAACAACCTCTCTCTGGGAAACGGGGAGAGAGCAGCCACAGATTAAGCTCTATACTTTTTTTTTTTTTTGCGTGTGTGTGTGTGTGTGTGTGTGTGTGTGTGTGTGTGTGTGTGTTACTGGGTATTGAACCCAGGAACATTCTACCTTTGAGCTACACCCTCAGCCCTATTTTATTTTGAAAAGGGGTCTTGCTAAATTGCCGAAGTTGGCTTTGAACCTGGAATCCTCTGGATCCTACTGTCTCAGCCTCCCAAGCACTGGGATTACAGGTATGCACCATTGTACCTGGTTTATAAAAACTCTCCCCCCCCCCAAGGGGCATTCTACCTACGAGCGACACCCCCAGTCCTATTTTTAATTCTTTATCATGAAACAGGGAGGGCCTCACTAAGTAGCTGAGGCTGGCCTTGAACCCAGATCCTCCTGTCTCAGCCTCCCAAGTACTGGGATTACAAGCACGCACCACCAGGCCCGGCTTTATAAAAACTCTTTTTTTTTTTTTTTTTTCAGTATTGGGGATTGAACTCAGGGGCATTCTACCTCCGAGCTATAACCCCAGTCCTATTTTTTTAATCTTTATTTTGAAACAGGGTCTCACTAAGTTGCGGAGGGCCTCACTAGTTTGCTGAGGCTGGCCGCGAACCCAGATCCCCCAGTCTCAGCCTCCCAAATACTGGTATTACAAGCATGTGCCACCACGCCCGGCTTTATAAAAACTCTTGAATGAGGGATTTACAGGCTTTGAACACGTGAAGGTGCTGGGAAGGTAACATGCCCAGAGAGAGCATGGAAGCTCTGCGTCCCCTCTATACCTTGCCCTATTCATTTCTTCATCTGGCTGTTTACCTGTGTTCTTTATAATATTCTTTATAATTAACTGGTAAACATAAGTAAGGTGCTTCTCTGAGTTCTCATTGCCTTCCTACTAGATTATTGAATTTGTCAACATAAACTGAACAACAGAGACTGACTCTCCAAAGCAAAGATTTTTGGAGGATTATCAGTGGATTGCCATCCAGGATATGCAAGTTATGAAGGACCGTAGGCACATCCAAGTCACAGGAGCTTGTTGCAGGAGTTGGCATTCACTCATTGGTGGAGACAACAATTGTTAGGTGTCTTTGTGTAAATGGCTTATCTGGAATACTGCAGCTTTGAGAAATTCTTTGCATAGTTCCCATTATAGACATATGTACATGGGGATTCTTCCTTCATGGCCCTCTGGCTCTTTCTTTCTCTTCCTCCTCCTCCTCCTCTTCTTTTTTTTTAAGTGTAAGGCAGGCATAGTGGTGCACGCTTGTAATCCTAGTACTTGGGAGGCTGAGACTGGAGGATCTCAGTTTCAAGGCCAGTCTCAGCAACTTAAGAGGCTCTCAGCAACTTGGTGAGATCCTGTTTCCAAATAAAATATAAAATAGGTCTGGGGGTATGGCCCGGAGGTAGAATGCCCCTGGGTTCTATCCCTAGTACCACAAAAAAAAAAAAAAAAAAAAGAAAGTTTATTTTAAGCTAGAAAAGAGTAGACATACAATATCAAGCATGTGAAACATAACTACAGAAGAGAGGGCAGCAAAGCTCCCACACAGGGAAGGACTCAAGGGGCTTACTCAACTATACCTAGTTTTTGTTTTTTTGTACCGGGGATTGAACTCAGAGGCATTCTACCTCTGAACTACACCCCTATCCCTATTTTTTTATTTTTATTTTGATACAGTGTCTCACTAGGTTGATGAGAGTGTCACTATTTGCTGAGGTTGTCCTTGAACCTGAGATCCTCCCTGTCTCAGTCTCCCAAGTACTGGGATTGCAAGCATGTGCCATCATACCTGGCTAAGTAAAGTTTTAATCTTCAAGTTGATTTTTAGCAGATTCTGAGTTCTAGAAATTTTCATATATATTGTTACTTTTGCCCAACCATCCAATCTTTAGGAATTTAACATAGTATGAGAAATAATAACAGCAGTGGGAGCACATTTCAAAAGTGCTTCTGATTCTCCTGGGTAAGGTTCTAAAGTGTTTTGTTTTGTATTACTGGGGAAAGATTCTGAAATGATTTCTCATTGTATGAGACTCTGACTGTTAAAAATGTGCATTTTAAATAACAGAGTAACATTTTATAGGTGATAAAAGCATTCAAAATTTTATTGTAAAAACAACATCACAACATTAAATAAAACATTGAAAAACATCTTTCATAATTCCACCACCTTAACAAATATTTTCACTTCTAATTATTTCCTTATAGGTCTTTCCCATGTGCCTAATGCACAACATATAAACAGGGGACATTCAACTTTGCTTTCTGGCACCAGAATACTGAAAGGACTCTTTAAAATCATTTGTCAGCCAGCCGTGGTGGCACATGCTTGTAATCCCAGTACTTGGGAGACTGAGACAGGATGATTGCAGGTTCAAGGACAGCTTCAGCAAGTAGTGTGACTCTTATCAACTTAGTGGGACCTTGTTTCAAAATAAAAATAAAAAATAGGTCTGGGGGTGTAGCTCAGAGGTAGAATGCCCCTGCGTTCAATCCTCAGTACCACACACACAAATCATTTGACAACAGGAGCTCTCAATTTGCTTATTTATGTAGGTTGTCTTTAGGGTTTTTTTTTGTTTTTGGCTTGTGTATGTGTGTGTGCACGCGCGTGTGTGTGTGTGTGTGTGTGTGTGTGTGTATGCGTGCGCGTGTGTGGGTGGTGTACTGGGGATTGAACCCAGGGATATTCTACCTCTGAGCTATACCCGTAGCCCTATTTTATTCTTTATTTTGAAACAGGATCTCACTAAGTAGCGGAGGGACTCACAAGTTGCTGAGGTGGTCTGCAAACCTGTGATCCTCTTGTGTCAGCCTTCCAAGTACTGGAATTACAAGCATGTGCCACCATGCCTGGCTTAAGTCTTAAGTTTTTAAAATTCTTAAACACCAAAGAAAGGGAATCTTTCCATAATACAGTAAAAACACCCTGAATCCTCTATGGAATGATATGGAAGATAAGCAAATGAGAGAAATATTTTTCCCAAAATTCATCTTGCCCTCATGGACACAAGGACATGCACTAGTCAGTTTCTGAGAGTCAGAGTGAACAGCATTTGAAATATGACTTTGATCTATGTTGACCGCCGCCAAAGATCTTTACCTGTGGAGACCTATTCTTTCTATATTCCCTTCTACATTAAAAGCTAAGTATAGCTGGGTGTGGTGGCGCATGCTTGTAATCCCAGTACTTGGGAGGCTGAGACAGGAGGACTGGAAGTTCATGGCCAGCCTCAGCTACTTAGTGATGTTCTTTGCAACTTAGTGAGACCCTTTTTCAAAATAAAGAATAAAAAATAGAGTTGGAGGTGTATCTTGGAGATAGAATGCCCCTGGGTTCAATCCCCAGTACTGAAAACAAAACAAAATCATAATCATATTGTAAAGAAGCACCTGGAGATTTACAATCTGGAAGTATTTCTGAATATCTCTTTATGTAATGACATCTGTGATGGGTAAATATGTCGATCAGGATGTTCACTTCCATTCAGATGCTTGTGAAGAAAATTGAGTACATTTTTTAACATCACAAGCTGATAGCTGAGTCATTTGAGGGTGCCTTTTCCCACTAAGTTATAAAGGTTGCATATTACCTTTAAAATTTTACCTATTAATAAACATTCTAATTAGAACCTGTCAACATAAAATGCCATTCAAAGAGTAGATATGAAACTTTTAATTCCATGAGCTCTGGTGCCGCATACAAAAGCATTCCCGGCTGCATTCACCTGTCCCAACATTAGGCAGCTAATGCAGTTCCTGTTCAGGGGACACCAAGTTACTTACAGAATACCATTCTCCCAGCCTTTATGACAAATGACAGCAGTTTGTATCTGTATTTACCCAGAATCCACTCAAGTGGCCGGATTGCTGGGCAAAGCAGACTGTTTAAATACATGGTGGGGTTTTTTGGACTCTAAAGCCTTTTTCTTTTTTAGAGTCTACATTTAAATTCCTCATTTAATTTAAATACTCTAAATAAAGAGCATATATACATATTTCACACTTCCCTTTTTTTTTTCCTTTGAGGTGATGGGGATCAAGCCCAGGACCCTTGTACATGCCAGGCAAGCCCTCTACCACTGAGTTAACATCCCAGGCCCAACACTTGCTTTTTAAAGTCCATCCACTAATTTTGATGTGCACTAAGATCACAGTAAGCTTAGTTAATTTATTTTTAAATTAATATGGTTTTAAATGACTTTTTATTTTACTAATTAATTTTAGACAATAGCCACTAAACTGTAAGGTTGCATTCTGATATACACCAATATCAACTAACAAACAAAAAACCCCAAACCCAATCAATCAACAAAGTAACCTTTTCTTGCTTAACTGCATTCTGTTAAACGTTTTAAGCTCGAGAAGGGACTTTTTTATTTTTTGTGGTGCTGGGAATTGAACCCAGGAGCATTCTACCTCTGAGTCACATCCCCAGTCCTATTTTATATTTTATTTGGAAACAGGGTCTTGCTAAAGCTGATGCAAGCCTCACTGAGTTGCCGAGGCTGGCCATGAACCTGCGATCCTCCTGTCTCGGCCTCCCAAGTACTGGGATTACAGGCGTGCGCCACCACACCCGGCTTTCGAAGGGATCTTTGAGTTAATCAGTCAGAACCCCCATTTCAGAAATGAGGGATTTGAGGCACAGGGAGGTCAATACTTTTTGAGGTACTTGGAGAGAGGCAGAGTCCCCTGCCCATCATGTCTGGCTGGGCCTTGAGGAAGGAGGCACACCCCCAAAATTGCAGAGGTAAACTCTACCACATTTTATTTCTCAGGCTGACACACAGACTCACACTTTGGGGTTCATATCTTTACAAAGCGTACATTATAAAACAGATACACACATTCTGAGAAGGAACCAAGTAGCTAAAAATGGATCAATGTGCACATTGGGGAAAACACTGCAGAATTACCAGGGCCCTCATGCAAACCAGAACTCTCCAATCAAAACTACTTTTTAGTCATTCATTATCACACAACTTTTTTAAGCCATTCAATATCACACACCTTTTATGTAGCTTACTGTAAACCTTAGGTAAATCATGTTTTATTTACAAAAAAAAAAAAAAAAAAAGCCCTAAGAGATTTTTCTCTTGTGGCATTTTAAAGCATGAGTTTCTCAGAACACACAAAGAACTTACCAGGCATTTTTGTCCTACAAATATTATGATTGCTATCATTATTATTAGGATTAGTATTACTATTAATAATAGCAATGGTTCAGAACTTTTTCTTCTGAAAACAAATTTCCCATAATAGATGTCTTGACATTCCAAGATCTTGTCTTTTTAATGTCAGCTAATGTACTTTGAATTTTTTTTTTACTATTACTTGTATCATGGTATAAAAGCATACCAAGTGTTTACAGAAAAGTAATGACTTCAATATCAAACATCAAAAATCAGGCTTCTATCAGAAAGCAAATCTCTTGAATTATATATGAAAATGAGAGCTGAGTACTAGAGAGCAGCCTATTGTACAAGGCAGAAAGTAATTCTCTCCTAGAGCTGAAGTCTTATTAGACAATGTTATAACTCCAAAGAATGCCAAATACTCCTAATGCTTAAAACTTTCTAACTCAAAGAGTTGCATAGGTTAACAGGTCTACAGGATGAATACGTTTGTTGCAATTCAGCATTTTCTTTTTGAAACATTTTATCACTAATTTCAGTGAGCAGAGGCCCACAGAATCAGGCAAACATCTGATTGTATATATAATTAGACATCCAAGGAACTGCCAAGTGAGTGGAAGGAGTGACAAGGAGACTTGTTTGTCCCATTTGCTCCCATAGATTATTGAACACCCAATGGGTTGTTTGTTTAGTAGGCTTTGCTGAACCAACCAATCTTCTCTCCCTCCCTCCCTTCCTTCTTCCCTCCCTCCCTTCCCTCCTTCCTTCCTGCTTTCCTTCCTTCCTTCTCTAACCAAAACACTTTGATAAGAACAGAGTGCTGTAGTCTTAGAAACAGCAGAATACCTTTTGGGCTTGTTTTTTAGGGATATTTTCCAACACTGGGTCACAAAGTGCCCCAATCTTCTCTCGCCTGAAAGAGACAAGACTTTGGAGAAGGTGGCAGAGACTCCATGTTGTTTTATGTGGGGGAGATAGAGTTTAAAATCTTCCTATGTCATCTGCAAAGGCACCCTGGGCAGACAGGTGCATAAGACTTGGAAGTGGATCCTATTCAGACTCACCCAGACTGGGTAAGGCATAAGGGGTTCCTCTTATTAGTAATTATTGTAAGCCAGGTGTGGTGGCACACGCCTGTAATCTCAGTACTTGGGAGGCTGAGACAAGAGGATTGCAGGTTCCAGGTCAGCCTCAGCAACTTAGCAGGGCCCTGTTTCAAAATAAAAAAATAAAAAGGGCTGGGGAGGTAGCTCAGAGGTAGAAGGCCCCTGAGTTCAATCCCCAGTACCACAAAAAAGAAAAGTAATTGTTTTAAAAGGTTTATCAGCCTAAGACCTTGTGAGACTTTTAAAAACATGACCACAAACACATGCAAGCGGATTCCATGTTTTCCCACCTGGTACTGGAATCTGCATGTTGAGCAGAAGTAGGAGCAGGCTAGGGCTGAGGGTGGGGAGTAGCCCTTAGGGCTAGGCACCCAGACAGCAATTCTGCTGCTTCATGTTGATGCCCTGTGGCCCTCCCAGCTGCCCTCGTGGAAAAAACCAGATAATTCCCCCTGCCTGGTCCCACTTCCTGGGTAAAAGAGAAAAAGGGGGAAAAAAATCTTAGTTTTCAGCCAAACCAAAGACTGAGTTTTGTTGCAAATTATCTTTAGAAAGCTTAGTGCATGTGATTCATTGGCACATATGAATTAGTGGCCCAATGTCTTTTATATTAAAAAAAAAGCTTTGATAGTACATGATGTGGGAATGTCATTTTTCTTTCCGATGATGATAGTTTCTTTAAAAAAGCTTCTTAAGTTTCAAGTTAAAGCTGTTATATTGTAACCTAGTCTCAGTTGATGGTCTCCAAACCTCTGTGGTCTAGTAAAGCCACATTACCTTCTCAGGGCAGAGTGGGGGTCAGGGAGCTGTCTAGCTCCCTCCGAAGCCAGTTCTCCTATTGGTCAGCAAGCAAATTCCGGAGGATAGACAGGATTAAATACTCCAAAGAGGATTCCCCAGCCCTGCCTCAAAGAAGGATCAGACACTCTGGTCTAGTTCTGGAACAAAAATAAGCCCCTGCGAAGGAGAAAGTACCTGTTTACATAGTATGTGGCTCTCCCCAAAGCCTCATCTTCTCTTCCCCCCATCCAGGACTGGCTGAGGAGAGCCTTTCCCTGCAGGTGTGTGCAGTGGACCCAGTCTTCCCCAAGGGGGGATTCAACCAGCCTTCTTTGGTTTCCTAATTAGGGTCAGCCTGTGCACAGCAGTGAGAGGTCAAGACCCTAAACCTCTTGTAACTGCTTTTGGTAACTAATGGATAAACTCTGCCAAGAAGTGCAATAGCTCGCATCAAGAAAGCACACTGTATGAACTTCTGTGTATTCTCCTATCCTAAGTGTAGGACCTAAAGGATTAAGGTAATAAAACCTGCTTACTTCTTATTGCAATTTGTTTCTTGTACAGGGAAGGAAACAATCACCTACACAGAGCAAAGCAATCACTCTCTCCATATTTCATTCTGCCCCACCCCTTCTCCAAAATGTTCCATGCTCCTGTAATCCCAGTACTTGGGAGGCTGAGACCTCAGCAAACTAGGGAGGCCCTCTGCAACTTAGTGAGACCGCTTTTTCAAGCAAACAATAAAATAGGGCTGGGGATGTAGCTCAGAGGCAAAAATGTCCCTGGGCTCATTCCCCAGTGCCACCACCACCACCACCACCACCACCACCACCACCACAAATACGAAACAAAACAAAAACAAAAACAAAACAAAAGTTCCATGCAGAGAGTGGGAAACGCCTGCAGGAGTAAGCACCAAACTTGGACTCCGTGTGAGGACGCCTCAGCAGCACACGCGTTAGCCCATTAACTCAGAGGGATCTGGGGTCACTGTGGACGGCTCTATTAATAGGGGATAAAGCTTCTGTAGACATTAGCGATAATGCCCTGCTGGCCCGCGCAAAGTTAACTCCTCCCGGGCCAGCAAGAAAACCATGTCCTGCCCAGGCGGTGGTGTGCTTGAGACGCTCATGTACACATGCACACAAGGTGTTTTTGTACCGCTACCCTTAACAGGCCAGACCCCCCAAGCCCATCCCAATCTGTCTCCAGGGAGGGCCGGGGCCCCCGGGGGACGGCAGGTGGCCATCAGTGTTGGTCAGCTCAGCTTTGCCACGCACACGGCTAGGGCCACTGCCGCCAGCAGCACGGCGCTGAAAACGGTGGCAGCCAGGGCCTTGTTGGGGTCGCAGGGCCCCGCGCGCTCCTCGACTGACATTCCTCCGGCCGAGGAGGCGCGGGCACTGACACTGGATAGGAGTTCGGCGCCCGCGGTCTGCCGGGCCTGCACTGTCCAGCGGGGCACGTTGACCTTCATTTCCATGTTGTAGATCATCTCGCCCACCTGAAGGATCTCGCGCTCCAACTCCTGCAGATCCGCGACGTCGAAGTCGCTTTCCGCTTCGTGCCGCAGGCTACGCGCGCTCAGGGCTCGCGCGGCTATCCCAGAGGAGCCGCCCGCCACGCCGGTGCGCACCAGCGGCCGCCGCGGCGCGTGCAACGGGAACGCCGCGCCAAGCGCCAGCGCGCGCTGCATGTCAGCTTCCAGCAGGTCCAGACAGCCAGAAAAGGCCACCCAAAGGCGCTCGAACTCCGAACGCTCCTCCGCGGCCAGACCCCGGTCGCGTAGCGCGACCGTCAGCCGGGCGCCGGTGGCTCCTGCCAGCTCCCGCGCCTTCTGGCGCGTCTTCTGCAGCTCTTCCCGCAGGTTCTGCGAGTCCGCCGAACCGCCGACGGTCAGCACCAAGTGGTGATAGCACGCGGTGGCTTTGTTGAGCGCGTCCAGCAGCGCCTTGCACTCCTCCCTGGCCATGGCTGTGCGCTCCGGCGCCGCCCGGCAGCCCGCGTCCCTCTCACACCCTCAGCGCAGTAGGACGCCGCCGGCCCCCATCCCAGCCTTGGTCTGGGTAGCCCGAACGCTCCTCATGGCCGGTGACTCGCTAGGTGTTGCCGCAGCCGTCGACCGAGCCCGCCTGGGACCCGCGACGTGCGCCTCCGAAGACCGGGCGCGGAAAGGGAGTCCCGTTAGCTGCCTCCCATCTGCTTGTCCATTCTCTCCACACGCACTCCGAATCACACGCCGTATCTCTGCATGACCCTTGCTTCCACAGTGGCTCCCCGCGTTGCCCGGGGCGCGGACCCCATCCTCTTTGGGACTCACCCCAGGGCTAGCAGGCAGCCCAGCCGTGCGCTCCGCCTACGCAGCTGCCTAGGGCTGCCGGGTGGGGTTTTCTAGGACCCGCCCACCACCGTCGGCCCTCTGTGCGCTTCCAGCACCCTGGCCAGGGGTAGGCGGGGCCCCGCGCGGGGAGGTCACGTGTGGGTCTCCATCTCTTGCTCTCTCTTGCACCCTATTACAGTTCTGGAATGTTAGCGCTCGGCAGATTCAACCTTTCCCTATTTTTGCAGAGGAGGAAACTGAGGTCCAGGTAAAAAGTGGGCTTAGCTCACAAGGAGTCTGTGCAAGTGAATGGACTAGAACCAAGGAACATTGACTCCAAGACCTTGGGAAGCAACAGAAAGTGTTATGCCTCGTAGGACTGGGCACCTCCATCCTGCACAGCGAGCAATTGAAGGCTGTCCTGCGGGGCCGGGCAGTTTCCCGGAAGGCATCCGCTATTCCACGCGGTCCAGCCCCCTTTCAGCTCGGACCCCACCCCCAGTGTCAGATCAGCCCTCGGCCCCGCCCTTCCCGTTCTGAGCACGCGCAGTCGGTGACTCTGGGAGGGGCTCGCCTGAGTAGGAAGCGCAGTGAGTCGCCTGAGCCCCACCCCCGGCTGGGCCGGACTCAATGATTGCTCTGTGTACCCGTCACTCCGGATAAGGACGGCCGCTCATTGGGCCGGGCGGGAGCCCTGAGGCGCGGCTCCACCCAACGGCAGTGTAAAGGGGTGGGCTGTGAGGCCGAGCCGCGGTGCGGGGGTGGTGGGCTCGAGGTCTCAGCGCGGGATACAGAAGGTGCTGCTGCAGCCTAAAATGGGCTGGGAGTGAAACTATGTAGTCTCCTAAGTAAGTGTCTTCCGGCTCGTTTCCTCCATGCTACCGTGGTCTCGGACGGCGGCGCCTGGGGCCCCGAGGCCGGGCGGAGTCGGGAGCAGGAAGGGGGAGGGGTTGCTCCTCCGGAGCCCCTGCGCCCCAGGCTGGGCTGCTGGGCCCCTGGTCCGCTGGTCCGTCCCTCCCGCCCTGATCCGCAGCCGGGCGCTCTCTGCCCACTGTGCCCCTCGTGTCCAGAAGGAAGAGGCAGCCTGAAGAATGCGCTCTCTGACCCCCGCGGCTCCAGGACAGGCCGGCGGGTCTGGTCCAGAGAGTTCGGACTTGAGGGCAGTGGGCGGGGCTGTCACTCATCCGCAGAATCGCCTAAGGGTTTTCCTGGCGGCTGGTGGGGGCTGGAAGGGGGAAGCTGTGAGTGTGGGTCCCAGCCTCCGAAGAGCGAATATAATCCCCCGGAGGATAAAGGCGAGGGGGAATCCCAAACAGCCTGCTTGCCTGCTTTTCGTGGGGCGGGGTCTCCTCGTTCAGCTAGGTGAAGATTACTTCAGGAAAACTTAAGCACCGAGAGATGTTCCAAACTCTAGGTTTGTTCAGTTTTTTCGTTGAAAATGGACGGACAAGCGGCGCGCGAGCCTCGAGATGCAGAGAATGTGGGCACTCGAGGTCCATCCTGGGCGGTAAGAGCAGACGGTGCATCTTCACTGAAGATTAGGACATTTTGGGAACGAGGGGTGGCAAGAGAGTGGGGGAGGGCATTAGGATGCACGTGAGCTGAGGTTTCTTCTTTTCTTTTTGTTGTGCTGGGGATTCTACCTCTGAGATACACCCCCAGCCCTATTTTATTTTTTATTTGGAGACAGGTTCCAAGTTGCTAAAGACCTCACTTGAGTTGCTGAGGCTGGCTTCCAACCTGTGGTCCTCCTGTCTCAGCCTTCGAAGTACTGGGATTGTAGTCTTCTGCCGCCACACACCTGGCCTGAGCTGTTTTCTAAGTTTATGGGTTTCATGAAGAGAGGGTTGGTTCCGTTTTGATTAAACAGTGCATCCTCTCCACTGGCCCTAGAGTACAGCAGGAGTTAACATTTTGAAATTCTGCACACCTTGGTGTTAGGGCAGCCAAGTGGGGCTGGAGTGTTGAATCCCAGGACTTGCTTTCACTCAGGAGTCTGACCTTTAACCAGTTCTGCTAGCTATTTTGGGGTAGGGTTTGGACACTCTGGGCCTTGGACATTCTCTGGGAAGGAGGTCTCAGCCACCCACAGACAACAGGGGGCCTTGACTGGGAATAATAGTTTTCAGGAGGAAATGGGTAGAGAGAGGGGAATCCCATCTTTTTTCACAGTTCTGGGGACAGCCAAGGATGATGAAGCTAGAAAGGTGGACAGAGACCAGACACTAGAGGCCCTCAACATCAAGCGGTCAGGTTGGGAGTTCAGCTGATAGGGGAATAGAGGGGGAAGGCTTTGAAAAATCCTGCATGGACCTCACTGTTGGAAAGAATACTTTGTTATGTTTGAGAATACGTTGAGAAAGCCAGGAGGCCCTAGTCTTGGAGTTGGAGGATGGGAGCAGGAGTAGGTGCTTCTCAGCAGTCCTAGTGGCAAGAAAGCAGTTGGGTCCCTGAAGTTGGGTAGACAAGTTTTTCTTCCAGCCTCAACTTGTTACCTGAATTACTCCTGCCATGTAGCATTACTGGGAGAGCAGGCAATAGTGGCTGCATAGGATCAAAGTCTTGACTGTGTCTCCATGTCTATATTGGACTCTGTTGCCCACATACAGGCAGCTACTGTTTTGTTTTGGTGTGTGTGTGTGTGTGTGTGTGTGTGTGTGTGTGTGTGTGTGTTACTGGAGATTAAGTCCAGGGGTGTTCTATTTCTGAGCTATACCCCTAGTCCTATTTTGTTTATATATTTTAGAATGGGGTCTTGCTGTGTTGCTGAGGATGGCCTCAAAATTGCTATCCTCCTGTCTCAACCTCCTGAGTACTGGGATTATAGGTGTGCACCACTGTGCCTGGCTAACTGCTGGGTCTTTGATATTGATACGTGTGTGTGCTATTTAGTGTTTTTGTGGCATCTGCCCTGTTGAGGCTCTCACTGGTTATCAGTTGTCAGCATTAGGCTGGTGTCCAATAACTTCCTCTGCTTGTAGAGGTGTCATAGAATATGACCATGTGATGAGAAATACCAGACATAGAAAGGATAAAGAATACATGCCTGATTTGTCTTGGAGTTGATTTTACAGAAGAGTCACACTGAGAAGTGTCCCTTGGAGGTCCTGCCCTTCTACCCAAGATTATTATTTTTTTAAAATTATTTATTTATTTATTTTTTGGTGGTACTAGGAATTGAACCCAAGGGCATTCTACCTCCAAGGTACATATCCAGCCCTTGTTTTTCCACTACTGGGGATTGAACCTAGGGGTATTCTACCTCTGAGCTACAGCCCTAGCCCCATTTTTTTAATTCTTTATTTTGAAATAGGGTCTCACTAAGTTGCAGAGGGCCTCACTAAGTAGCTGAGGCTGGCTACGAACCTGAATCCTCCAGTCTCAGCCTCCCAAGTACTGGGATTACAAGCATGCGCCACCATGCCCGGCTTCTATTCAAGATTCTGGTAGAGAGATGGGTACATGGTGGTTCTATCTGCAACTCCAGGAGCAGTGTGATGAGATGGTAGTCTCTTTTGCAGTACTAGGGATCAAGCTCTTACTACCTGAGTAGCTGGGATTACAGGCATAAGCCATTGCATCCTGTTGATGTGGTGGCATTCTGAGTAGTTATACTCTCTTATACTTTCTTTCTCGCTTTGTGGTTCCATCCTGTTTCCAGTCCTGGGGCCTTTTTTCCTTATCTAACTTTGCACATTCCAGCTGTCTTGTTTGGCCAGCCTTGAGTACCTTATTTGTTTTGGGGTTTTTGCCTTTGTGCCTGTGTGGCCATTGCCAGGTTCTCACTAAGTTCCCCAGGCTGGCCTTGATTCTGCAATCCTCCTGCCCAGCCTTCCAAGTGCTAAGATTATAGGAGTGCACCAGAATACCTGGCTTCCAGCTGTGTGTGTGTGTGTGTGTACTGGGATCAAACCCAGGGGTTCTACCTTTGAGTTACCTACCTCCTGGCTATTTTTATTTTTAAAATTTGAAACAGGGTCTCGCTAACTTGCTGAGGCTGGCCTTGAACTTGCAATCCTGCTGTCTCTGCCTCTCAGGTACTGGGATTACAGGCATGAGCCACCATGCCTGGCTTTCTAGCTTCCTCTTAATACCTCACTATCATTTTATTCAAGTGGCTGAACAGTTGCTGTGTGCCTACAGTGAGCCAGATACAGGGCTGAGTGCTTTAAGAAAAAAAGATGGACAGGATCCATACATGTTACAGGCCAGAAGGATGCAAGTGACTATAACAGTATACATTACATCATAAAGTTGCTCCCTTTGGTATTAAAAATAGATGAAAAGAAAGTTTTCCTTTTTCTCTTTTTCCTCCGGAACCACAAACCAACTGGAGAGTATTGCTCATGGGTTAGAAAGTGTGCTTAGTCTGGAGTCTTTGGTCAGGGTCCTGGAAGGGTGGAAACAGCCACAATTGTGAGATCTTGGTGGGGGGTGCATCTCTGGGAGGCACAGATGTCGCTGTGCTAGATCTGCTGAGCCAGGCTACATACTGTCACCAGATGGTTCCTGACTACCCAGACTTAACCCAGGCTGGCAGGATGCTTGCAGACCACAAAACCATGAGTGTGCTCACTGCCACCTGAAATTCCCCATGAATAGAGGCCTCACCTGGGTCTCTATTCACAGAGTAACCTCAGATAATCACTTTCAAGGGTATTTGGAATCTCTGACTAACTCCACTTGCCTTTCTGTGAATCAGCCCATCATTGGGGCTCAGGCAGTGATGGGATTTTTATGGAGTTTTGTAAAAGAATTCATATTCCAGTTTTATACACAGAAGTCAATTTTTCTTTGCATGTTACTTTAAAATAGAAGACTATTGCAAGTAGACTTTTCAAGGTCTTAAATATTTTTAAGCATTTACTCATATATGAATTCGACTCTGGTATTAAGTACCAGCTTGTACTTATTATTGCATATTGTTCACTTTAGGACAAAAATGTTGAGAACTGTGCTGGAAAGAGTTCTTTGAATCCCTACACCCGGACAGAAGGTTCAGTCATTGGTGGCCAAGAGGACTGATGTGTCAGAGAAAGCAGATGACGTAGGGCTAGGTAACAGCAAGCTCTGTCTGCTCAGCAGTAGTGCTTACTAAGAAACTTGTATGTTCACGCACTCCACAAGTGTGACCTTGCTATTGTACCTTGCTCTGACTTGCTGGGCCTAGATTCTTTTTCTTTTGTTGTGGTGCTGGGGATAAATCAGAGCTTTGTGCCTGTGCCTGTTATCACTGAGCTACATCCCAACCTCTGCTTGATTCTTATGACTTCCCTGGACTCATCCTCTCATCTAGTAAAAACAAAACAAAGTAAAATAAAATAGTGCTAGGCATGGTGGCACACACCTGTAATCCCAGTACTTGGGAGGCTGAGACAGGAGGATCATAGGTTTGAGGACAGCCTCAGCAAGTAGTGCACTCTCATCAACCTAGCAAGGCCCTGTTTCAAAATAAAAGTAAAATAGGGGCTGGGGGTGTCACTCAGCGGTAGACTGCCCCTGAGTTTACTCCTTAGTACTACAATAAGAAAAAAAAAAGTTACTCTTGGGTTTCCTGTACCCACATGGAACCTGTCCCTGGTTCTTGAACCTGTGGTTCTGTTCTCACTCTGCAGGCATGGCTCCTTCATTCCCTGAGGGCCCCCCCCCCCCAATTCCCTTCTCTCTGGGTTTTCCCTCCCAGCTGGGTTCTTTTTTTTTTTTTTTTTTTTCTTCAGTACTAGAGATTGAACCCAGGGGCATTCTACCTCTGAGCTACACCCCAGCCCTGTTTTTATTCTTTATTTTGAAACAGGATCTCACTAAGTTGCTGACAGCCTCACTAAATAGCTGAGGCTGGCCTTGAACCTGTGATCCTTTGGTCTCAGCCTCCCAAGTACGGACAGTCATGCACCACCATGCCCCGCTTTCCAGCTGGGTTCTTAATTCTTCCACTGAAGCCCCCCTGTCAATTTGGGAGTGGAGGTTTTTGTGTTCTGTCAGCATCTAGGCTGAGGATCAGAAGTGTCCTTTTCCAGCTTAATTCTGACATATTGTGCATCTTGTTTCTTAGGGTGTTTTTGTCCAAAGCATCTTTACTGTTGTACTCTGCCACATAGAACCAAGAAGAATGTTGTCTTCTTGTGACTCTGTCCTGGAAAAATTATAATGGCTTTGTTGGGGACTCATACAAGGATTATCTGGGCTCCAGTAACAATTGAATTCAAATATCTGAATTATTGAGTGCTCTTTGTAGGGCCCAGGAAGGGGTTATTTGCAGCTATTTTTATGTGAGACTCTTTTTCCTAAGAAGATTAGCGGAGAGCTCACGAGCCTCCTTTAGGCAGCCCCCAGGGGGATCTATGGTCAGGATGGCTTTGGCTGGACAAAGGAAATTTGGTGAGCCTATGTGACTGTCATGTGGACTTTTCTATTCGGGTAAATGAAATACGGCTCCTGTCTTTATCTGGCTCATGAAGTAACCCTTTTGCAGGCGTATTATTTTACACATCAGGCATAGTGGTTAAAGGATGAGTTTTAGAACAAATTCTGATGTCCCGTAACATTGAGTCAGCCAGCTGAACCTCAGTTTCTTCATCTGTAGCATGGGGTTAATAATATCCACTTGTCTGGAGTCATTGGAGCATTAAAAGAAGATGTATAGAAAGAAATTACCACAGTGCCTGGAACAGGGCTGCTCCCAAACGGTGGCTGTTTTTTTGTTTTTTTTTTTCACTAGTCATAAAGGATAGAATTCATAATATATAGTCTTATGGTTGTGGTGTTTTTCCAAGGTGGCATTAGGGAACATTATTACATAATGAATTCAGTTTTTCATTTATATTTCATTCACTGATTGTATCAAGGGTAAGTTTGTATGGTGTCCTCTAAAGGCTGCTAATTTTCTCTATTTATAATGGAGAGAAGACTTTAGCCTCTAACCCAGAACCTTTGGCATGCAAAAGTATCTAGTGAAGTTTTAATTGTTTTTATACTTTTTTGTTGTTGTTGTTGTTACTAAGTATTGAACTCAGGGGTGTTCTACCTCTGAGCTACATCCCCAGCACTATTTAAACAGGGTCTCACTAAATTCTAGAAGACCTTACTAAGTTACTGAGGCTGTCCAGGAACCTGTGATCCTCTTGTCTCAGCCTCCCAAGTACTGCAGTTGCAAGCATGTGCCACCACACCTGGTTTGTTTTTATGTTTATCCTCTTGCTTGGCTCAGTGTCATTCTCCTGTAATCCCAGTGACTCTGGAGGCAGAGGCAGGAGGATTCCAAGTTTGAGACCAGTCTGGGCAACTTACCGAGACCCTGTCTCAAAATAAAAAATAAAAAGATGTGAAGATGTAGCTCAGAGGTGGAGTCCCCCTGGGTTAATTCCCCAGTACTACAAAAATAAGTACATAAGTAAACTGAAAAGGGCTGGGGATATAGCTCAGTGGTAGAGTGCCCTGGGGTTCAATCCCAAGTACTAATAAACAAACAACAACTAGAAAAACAGTATCATCATTTCCCATAAAGAAAAGATAATTTTTCTTTTTTTGGGGGGGGCAGGGGAACTGGGGATTGAATCCAGGGGTACTCTACCTCTAAGTTATACCCTCCCAGCCTTCCTTTTTTAAAACTTTTTTTTTTTTTTTTTACTTTGAAACAGTCTCACTAAATTGCTGAGGCTGGTCTTGAACTTGCAATCTTCTAACTTGGCCATGTACTGGGATTATAGGTGTGCACCACAGCACCTGGCTCTGTTTTTCTATTTAATTAATTAACTAATTAATTAATTTATGGTACTGAGGATTAAACCAACCCAAAACTTTAGTAGATTAAAACTGCCCCAGTTTCACTACTTCCCCCTGTTATGTGGGCTGGCTGAGTCTCACCTGGGGTCCATCCTGGTGCTCACTGGACTGCCTGGGGCTTTCTTTCCCCCATTGTCTTTTACCACACGGAGTTCTTCCCAAGCACGCTGTTCTTGGCTTACCCAGAGAATGAGAGTAGAATAATCTGCAGGACCTCTTGAGGCTGATGCTCAGAAATCAAACAGCATCAGTTCTGTCTGCAAGTTGAAGCAGGCCACAGTGCTGGCTCAGATTCAAAAGCCAGAGAAATAGTTTCCACTTTCTGATAGGGGGTAATGATGAAGTCACTTTGCAAAAGGGCACACTGGAGATAGGCATATGTTTCCTAAGATCCAAAAATCACTGACCACAAAGGCAAAGATTGACAAATCGAATTATATAAAAAAAGCTATTTCTGAAAATACCCATTTGGAAAAATGAAACGACAGGTCATAGCTGGAAGCAGTGGTGTGAGCCTGTAATCTCTGTCCATGCTGAGATAGAAGGATCTCAAGTTAAAGGCCAGGCTGGACAACATAGCCAGACAGCTCCCTCCCCTGTCTCAAAATAAAGACAAGTCACAGGCTGGGAAAATATAACATATTTTATATATGTTATAAATATAACTATAACATATTTTAGTATCCAGATACAAAAAAAATTATAAATCATAAGAAAAAGGCCAACAACCCTATAGGAAAGTAGGTAAATGTCATAAAGCAATTTATAGATAAAGAAACGAGGTTCAACTTCATTTAATTTTCATTTCTCTGACTTCATTAGAGGACAATATCGGATCCTATTTATACTCACAGACTACTATAATAAAGTACCATAGTTGGGTACCTTATATATTTCTCGGTTTTGGAGGTTGGGAAGTACAAGATCAAGCCACAGCAGATTCAGTATCTGGGGAGGGCCTGCTTCATGTGCATGGTGTCTTTTCTCTGTAACTCACGTGGCAGAAGGAGCCAAGGAGTTCTCTCAGTCCTCATTTATAAGACCACCAATCCCATTCTTGGGGACTCTATTCTAACCTAATCACCACTTAATATCGTCACCTTTGACTATCGTCACCCAAAGGGGTATGATTTCACCATGTGAACTTTTAGGGGATGCAGACATTCAGACTGATAGAAGTGAAACAATCTGTTGAAGGGCTGGTGATGTAGCTCCGTGGTAGAGTGCTTGCCTAGCATGTGTGAGGCCCTAGGTTCAATATGCAGCACTGGGGGGAAAAAAAATCTGATAATACCCAGATGTGTTGGTTCGGATGTGACCTGAAGAAGGAGAGTGGAGGAGTAGAAAGTGGTCCAGTGTTGCAGCATTTGCCAGAGTTGCAGATGAGCTCACCCTTCAGTGCCTCTCTTTTGGGCAGACTTCGGTATGTGTTCAAGGAACACATCCAGATACTGAAAACATGGAAGTGACTTAAATATAGGATAGTCGATAAATTGTTACATATTCACTTAAAATAATACTGTGCAGTAGGA
Organism: Graphiurus murinus; assembly: GCA_004027655.1. Taxonomy (NCBI): domain Eukaryota; kingdom Metazoa; phylum Chordata; class Mammalia; order Rodentia; family Gliridae; genus Graphiurus; species Graphiurus murinus. The sequence continues at coordinate 35,740 of PVLC010007215.1, read as the reverse complement.
ATTAGTAGAGGAATATGATCTGTATGGCTCAGCATGGATAGAACTTGAAAACGTAATGTTGATCGAAAGGGTTATGTACCAGAATTGTAATAGAGTGGTGATATTTTTGAAGCCCACAAAACAATACTTATTATCATTTTTTAAATACATAAGTATTAAAGGCATAAAAATGTGGGCAAGACAGATAGACAGCAACTTTATGATAGTGGTTACTTTTGAAAGAAGAGGAGAGAATGAGGTGTGTGTGTGAGGAGTCTAAAGGTGGATCCTAGCCTACTGTGATATACTTTATTTCTTAAAAGTTGAGGCAAGTATGGCAAAATGTTAAGATTTGGCCATTTGGGGTGGTAGATTTGTTTTATTTTCTAGCACTTAAATAGAGCTTAAAATATTTTATCAAAAGTACATGAGGAGCCTGTTGTGGTGGTGCACACTTGTAATCCCAGTACGTGGGAGGCTGAGACAGGAGGATCTGGGTTCGCCGCCAGCCTCAGCTACTTAGTGGGGCCCTCTGCAACTTAGTGGGACCCTGTTTCAAAATAAAGAATAAAAAATAGGACTGGGAGTGTAGCTCGGAGGTAGAATGCCCCTGAGTTCAATCCCCAGTACCGCAAAAAAAAAAAAAAGTACATGAGGCTGCTGTATGTGGTGGCGCATGCCCGTTATCTCAGTACTTGGGAGGCTGAGACATAAGTATCACAGGTTTGTAGCCAGCCTCAGCAACTTAGAGAGACCTGTTTCAAAAATAAATAAATAAATAAATAAATAAATAAATAAATAAATAAATACATAAATAAATAGGGCTGGGGTGCAGCTTGGAGGTAGAATGCCCCTGGGTTCAATCCCCAGTACCAAATTAAAAAAAAAAAAAAAAAGAGGCTGGGCCTGGTAGAGCACACTTGTAATCCCAGTACTTGAGAGGCTAAGACAGGAGGATCACAGGTTGGTGGCCAGCCTCAGCTACTTAAGTAAGGCCCTCTGCAACTTATCGAGACTCTCTTTCCAAATAATAAAACAGGGCTAGGGGTGTAGCTCAGGGATAGAATGCCCCTGGGTTCACTCCCCAGCACAAAAAAAAAAAAAAAAAAAAAAAAAAAAAAAAAAAAAAAAAAAAAAAAAAAAAAAAAAAAAAAAAAAAAAAAAAAAAAATAAAATAAAAAAAATAAAATAAAATAAAATAAAATAAAATAAAATGACATGACAGCTGGATATTCCCAGTACTTGGTAGGCTTGAGACAGACAGGAGGGTACAGGTTTGAGGCCAGCCTCAACAGCTTAGACCCTCAGTGCCTTATCGAGACCCTGTTTATAATAAAAAGGGGTTGGGGTATAGCATGGGGATAGAATGCCCCTGGGTTCAATCCCCAGTACCCCCCAAAAAAGTCCAGGAGTAGTATCTTTAGAATGTCATAATTATGGTCATGTAGGATGCTCAGAAAACAGCTATTTGTATTTTTTGTGAGTTAAGAGTTTAACAAGATCTTTTGAACACAGTTTACACTTTTTTTTTGATACTGGGGTTTGAACCCAGGGGCATTCTATCTCCGAGCTACACCTCCAGCCCTATTTTTTATTCTTTCTTTTGAAACAGGGTCTCACTAGGTTGTGGGGGGCATCACTAAGTAGCTAAGCCTGGCAGCCTCAAACCCGGATCCTCCTGTCTCAGCCTCCCAAGTACTGGGATCACAAGGGTGTGCCACCACGCCCGGCTCCAATTTACACATTCAAACAATAAATAGGTCACCTGGAAATTGGCAGATAATATTTGATAATCCCTGATGGAGTGATAAGAGTGTGGAGCAGAGTAAATATGTGTCAAGGATGCTTGTTAGAAATGGCCAGATGAAGACTTCTGGGTGTTATATATAAATCTGAAGGTGGTTATTCACTGCTCTTCCTCCCTTGTCCCAGGAAACTCGCTTTGACCTCTCTGAAGTCCATATGGCTCTGTATGATGAAGATCTCCTGAAAAATCCTTTCTATCTGGCTCTTCAGAAGTGTCGCCCCGACTTGTGCAGCAAGGTGGCCCAAATCCACGGCATTGTGAGTGCATCGATCCTGAGGGGTGTCCTTAGGTGTGGCTGACGCCACAATGTGGTAGACCGAGGTAAACTTTAGAGGAACCTAGCTACAGACCTGTGTGATTTAGCAAGTCTCCACACCATTCCTGTGGTGTGAAAGGGTAGCCAGGGGTGAGCTGCCTTCTCCAGGAAGCCTCCTGGGACTGCAGCCCAGGGTATAACCCTTCTCATCCCTCTTGTGGTGAATCATGCCCTTTTGTGGAGTGGAGTGCTCTAGATGTGCTGCAATCTCTGGGCGCTCACCTCTGTCTCTAATTTATCTGTTGACCATGAGGGCTTCTCCAGGGCAGAAGTCATGCTCCTCCTTAAGACCTTGGGAGTCCTCACCTTCGAGGTGAGTGCTCACTTCCGTAAAAGAAGGGAAGAGGGGAGAACTGTACATTCATACATAGCTTTGAAAGGCAGTTCTCAAAGGGAAAGTACTTCTGTAATGCAGACCACAACCTCAAAAACCTACAGGGGCAGGACAGTGTCACAACTGGAATGAAACCGTAGCCTGTAGGTGAGGAAAAATAAAAGTAAGAGAAGGAAATCAGGCTTGATCTTTTTATTGATGCCCTGTGTGTATGTGGGGGGGGTACTGGGAATTGAACCCAGGGTAATTTTACCTCTGAGCTACATTCCCAGCCCTTTGTTATTTTTTATTTTGAAACGAGGTCTCACTAAGCTATGGGGGCCTCCTGCAATCTTCATGTCTCAGCCTCTCAAATACTGGGATTACAGACCTGTGCCACCATGCCTAGCTATTGATGTCCTTTAATTATAGGTTTAGTAGGCTTTAGGGGCTAACCTGGGAACCTAGCAATGTCATCTAAGTTCCCAGAAACTGAGTTTCAAGCACAATACTTCAGCCCAACTAAGGACACTGAGGTTCACGTTCTAGTTCTTAGGATTCATTTAGTATAGATTCATCCAACAGATATCTGCTGTGAGCATCTGTTATGTGCCAGGTACTGAGCTAGGTTTCCAGGGATATGTGGATGAGGGGGAATATAGGGAGGCCTTCAAGGAATTCCAGAAACAGGCCATTCTCAGGCTGGAAGAATGAGTGTAAGGCAGAAGTTGTTTGGGGCTCCTGTAGAATACTTAACCCAGTTTGGAGGAGTCAGGAGGGTACCCTGGAGAAGGTGTCACTAATACAGAATTTTGCTTTGTATTCTGCATTCTTTAGTTGTTTATTTAAAATAATCTTTATAAAGGGGCTAGAATGAAATTTTATTGTTAAACTTTAAAATGAGTAAGTCCCCAGCTTATGGTCTGCACAGGGACCGTTCACAGCATGTATTCTACATAGGCTGTCTAGACTCCTTGAGGTCTGCTCCAGGAGTGCTCTGTAGCTACCTCATGGGAGACCCACTTCCCTGGCACCTCCATGGCTGAGTTGCCTCCTGCTTCTGGGTAGGCTTCCTTACCCTGTCTCAGGAGGACGTCTCATCATGGAGATGGGTTGGTCACAGCCCAGTCTCTTGTCTTCCACTTGCAGTGAAATGCTCTTGGCAAGCCGGGCATGGTGATGCATGCTCGTAATCCCGGCATTTGGGAGGCTGAGACCGGAGGATCCGGGTTCGCGGCCAGCCTCAGCTACCTAGTGTGGCGCTCCGCAACTTAGTGAGACCCGGTTTCAAAATAAAGAATAAAAAATAGGGCTGGGGATATAGCTCAAAGGTAGAACGTCCCTGAGTTCAATCCTCAGTACCGCAAAAAAAAGAAAGAAAGAAAAAAAGAAATGCTCTTGGCGGTAGGGGCCTCTCACCCTTGGAGGACAGGAACTGGCACTCCTTTTTATGTTTGTCAGAAAACTGGGAGAGGGAGGCTCTTCACCCAGCAAACTTGGGCTGCGTATCAAGCAGGGTGCAGTATGTGCAGGGTATGATACACAGTGCGGCAGGAGCTGGCCATGTTTTGTTCACGCTTGGGGAGGTGGAGGTGTGGGCAAACAAGCTCTCTGAGCACCTTGGAAGTTTCTGGTCCTGCAAAAGCAGACAAAGGCCCTCCAGAGTGGCCATCGGTGTATAGGACAGGGTAGGAGCTGGAGTGAGGCCCTTTCTTAGCCTTTGTTCAGGTATGAAATGCCTCCAGGACTGGCTGGGACCCGCTCTCCTGTCTCTAGGGTCTTTCTTTTTGTGTTCAGTGTGAGCTGCACTTTTTGTGCAACTGCAAAGCCACTTTGGAGCCTTGAGGTTGTTTCTTATTTCTAAGCTGATACCTGAGGGACTCCCTTTATTTTAATTTTTAATTAAAATTTCAAAGCCGAGCTTGGTGGACTTGTAACCTAGCAAGATCCTGTTTCAAAACAAAAAAATAAAAAGGGCTGGAGTGTAGCTTGGAGGTAGAATGCTTCTGGATTCAATCCCTAGTACCAAGAAAAAAAAAAAAAAGAAATCAGATTATGGCATTTAGTTTCAAACATATAAAATTAGGAAGAATAACATAATGAACTTCATATTCCTTCACCTAGCTTCAGTTCAGCAGGAATTTAGTGACCAGTCACATTTCATTTCTGTCCACCCTGAGCCCCTGGATTATTTTGAAGCAAATCCCAGAAACTTGTATAAGGTAGACATATCATTTCATCTGTAAATGTTTTTAGGAGTATACTTTTTTTAAGCGATTAGGACTCTTTTACAAATATAACCATAATACCATTATTGCAGCTAAAACAATTTCAATTTCTCAATAATTCTTTAATATTGCCAAATATCATCATTCAGTTTTTCCAAATTATCTCCTAGTTTTCCTCCCTCCCTCCCTTCCTCCTTCCCTTCCCTTCCCTTCCCTTCCCTTCCCTTCCCTTCCCTCCCTTCCTTCCTTCCTTCCTTCCTTTTTGCAGTACTGGGGATTGAATCCAGGGGCATTCTACCTCCAAGCTACACCTCCAGCCCTATTTTTTTTTTTTTACTCTTTATTTTGAAACAGGGTCTCACTAAGTTGCAGAGGGCTTTACTAAGTAGCTGAGGCTGGCTGCGAACCTTCGATCCTCCTGTTTCAGCCTCCCAAGTACTGGGATTACAAGTATGCACCTCCATACTTGGCTCTAGTTTTCTTTTGTTTGTTTTACAGTTGGTTTTTTTCAAATCAGTATCCTAAGGAGATGTATTGCTAAGTCTTTAAGTGTCTTTTTCTTCTAATGTTCTTGTGTTAAAGTGAACATGTGCCTGGGGATATAGCTCAGTGTTAGAGCTCTTGTCTAACTAGCATTCTCAGTACTGCAGAAAAAGAGAAAGAGAGAGAGAGAAGCCGGATGTGGTGGTGCACGCTTGTAATCTCAGCATTTGGGAGGCTGAGACTGGAGGATCTGGGTTCGAGGACAGCCTCAGCTACTTAGTGAGGCCCTCTGCAACTTAGTGAGGCCCTGTTTCAAAATAAAGAATAAAAAAATAGGGCTGGGGGTATAGCTTGGAGGTAGAATGCCCCTGAGTTCCGCCAAAAAAAAAAAAAAGAGAGAGAGAGAGAGAGAGAGAACACGCATATGTGTTAAATTACACACACTTGTGGTGTAAAATTTAACATGTGTATAGACTTGTGAAATAATCACTATAGTCTTAAGATTTTTAAGTATTATAGCTTTCCTGCCAAGCATGATGTCACACACCTGTAATCCAGTACCTGGCAGGCGGAGACAGGAGGATTACAGATTCTAGGTTAGTGTGCAGTAACTTAGACCCTGTTTCAAACAAAAAAGGCTGGGGATATATCTCAGAAGTAGAATTCATGAGTTCAGTCTCCAGCACACATCCCCACCACCACGCTCCCCCCCCCCCAGCATCATAGCTTCCTCTCCCCCTCTTTTTCCTCTCTTCCCTTGTCATTCATTTGCAGAAGAAGCCAGGTTGTTTATTCAATAGGGTTTCCTGCATTCTGCCTTTTGCTAGTTGTGGTCATCTGGTATATTTAACATGGCCCTCTGTATCTGAAATTGGTAGTTAAATCCGCATCTTGATCTGACTCAGACTTGATTTATTGAGGGGTAGACTTCTCCTTCACACACAGGGCTGTCTCCTCTCTCCAGGAAGTGTTCCCCTTTTCTCCTGTGAGGAATGCTTGTGTCCTTCTGAGGGGAAAGGAGCCATCCCGCTCTTTTTCACCTGCCAAAGAAGCTCCTGATGCTACTCCTGAGGCTCCAGATGGCATTTCCTGGTGGCTCCTCAGAGGAAACTCCAGCAAGCCCGGGCTCTGTTTCCAGCACTGGCCTCCAGGAGGCAGCAGGATGGGGTAGTAGTCAGCGGTCAGTGAGGCGCCTGGAGTTTGAAGTCCCTGCCACTCACTGACTGTGTGACCCTGGACAAATTACTCAACTCTCCTAAGTCTCAATTTCCTTGTCTGTGAAATGGGGATAATGCAGAAACTACCTGCCTGGGTAGTTATTGAGCTATATTAACCACTCAGCACAGTGCCTGGCATATAGTAATGCTCAAGAAATGGGAGCCCCAACTCAGAATTACACAAGCCTGTTTAAGAAGACATTGCTAAACACACCTCAGTTCTTAACCTTTAGAGAGTGCAAGACTCTGGCAGATGTTCACAGTTGTTAAAGCCTGGTTGTAGGTTTGGGGTCTCCACTGCATCGTGTTTCGACTCCTGTGAATGTCTTGGCAGGCCTGCCTTTCTCCTGTAGCCCCTCTTGGAATGTGGACACCATCCCCCCAGCCAGGGCAGGGGCAGAGGAGCAGGTGGTAACAGCAGCCCTCCCTCCCTCCTTCAGGCACTGCTTTGGTTGCTGTCAGTGTAGGATCAGGGTCTACAGTTCCAGATTGTTCATTCTCATAGTTTTTTTGTTTTTTGTTTTCCCCCCAAGCTTAATGATAGTTTTGGTGGAGGGCCTGGCTCCTGGAGCTTCCCACTTTGACATTTTATAGGGCATCCCCTGAAACTTAATAATTTCTAATATTGCCCATTTGATTCATCAAGTTTTAGCTTTGGATGGGGCCTCAGTGTGATTTATTTATTTCTCTGCCTTAGGCTAGAACCAGCTCCTTAACTGGTGGCCATCTAATGTTGGAGTGACCCAGCCAGGATCAATTTATGGTGGCCTTTTTTTTTTTTTTTTTTTTTGGGTGTGTGTGTGTGTGTGTGTGTGTATGATATTAGGATCTCACTGATTGTCAAGGCTGACCTCGAACCTGTGCTCCTCCTGTCTCAGCCTCCCAAGTACTGGGATTACAGGGTACGCCACCACCTCTGGCTTGCTAGTGGCTTTTATTCCTTTTAAGGACTTGGTGCACTGCTTTAAGAGCTGGCTCACAGGCATATGCTTGTAATCCTAGTACTTGGGAGGCTGAGACAGGAGGATCGCAGGTTCGCAGCCAGCCTCAGCTACTTATTTATTTATTTTTTTTTTGCGGTACTGGGGATTGAACTCAGGGGCCTTCTACCTCCGAGCTACGCCCCCAGTCCTATTTTTTATTCTTTATTTTGAAACCAAGTCTCACTAAGTTGCGGAGGGCCTCACTAGGTAGCTGAGGCTGGCCGAGAACCCAGATCCTCTGGTCTCAGCCTCCCGAATGCTGGGATTACAAGCGTGCGCCACCACGCCCGGCTCAGCCTCAGCTACTTAGTGAGGCTCTCTGCAACTTAGTGAGACCCTGTTTCAAAATAAAGAATAAAAAATAGGGCTGAGGTTGTAGCTCAAAAGTAGAATGCCTCTAAGTTCAATCTCCAGTACTTCAAAAAAGAAAAAAGAAAAGAAAAGAGCTGTCTGACTAGGAAAAGGACCACCTCTGATCCCAACGAGGGCAGTGCCCCTCCAGGGTCAGGTTATGTGTTAGGCACTGGGCTGAATGTGTCATATGGCTTTGCCTCACACTTCCAACACACCTGTGTGCCAGTGCTGGGCACCCCCATTTCTCATGCACTACTTTACACATGTTGGAGCCAAGGAATAAAATGACTGGTCCTGTGTTCAGAGCCGTGGCTGGGAAGCATACCAACAGGAACTCGCTGCATTGTGTGAGTTGGGCTTTGTAGGGCTTCTCTGGCTTTGTCATCTTCCTTTTAGGTATACTTGAGTCTGAGAGATTCCTGTTCAAAGGTGAGTCCCTCAGCCAAGCACAGATCTGCACCCTATTGGCCAGGACAAAGCACTCCTTCCCATTGTCACCGTGTGGTGATGATCCAGTGTCCGGTCAGCATGGTGGCCATGGTCTGACCAAAACTCACTTTTGCATGCTTTAGATTAAACTCGCCCCACAGTGAGAGACTGGCACCCTAAGACGTCTCTGGTGGAGATGTCAGCCTGCGATAGGAAACTTTGTCTCTGGCCTTTAATGCATCCTTACCAACTGTGATCACAACTAGGCTTAAAAACAAAAGCACAGAAAGAAGATTAGAAGGGAGCTGGTCTTCAATGTGAGGAGTTTATCTTTCCGGTGGCAGGATTGTGTGTGATTTTTTTGTTTGTTTTCCTTTTGCGTATTCTCCAAGCTCTTCTCTCTTTGTCTCTTCTCATTCCTAAACCTGTTGGGTCTTTGCTGGACCATTGGGAGTAGAGGGGATTCCTTGGGGGTGGCTGTGGGGAGGACCCTTCAAGTGGAACGAGCCCACTAGTCTCCAAGTCCCAGGATAGAAAAGAACTTGTGCTGTTCTTGCCCTTCTTCCGCCTGGGTTGGGAGCATTATGTGAATGAACTGAGCTGTCAGCAGCTGTGGCCGTTTTGGCAAACATGCTAGCATCCCTCCTAGCGGGTCCCCACAGCAATTCCAGGGACCATCTTTGGAGACCCTCTGTGCTGCAGATGCAGTACACGACACCTCCCTCTAGCACTCACCCTCATTATTTTCTCCAGGTCTTGGTGCCCTGCAAAGGAAGCCTGGCGAGCAGTGTTCAGTCCTCTTGTCAATTCGAGTCCTACATTTTGATACCAGTGGAAGGACATTTCCAGACCTTAAATGGAAAGGTATTCATTTCTTGGGTTGTTCACTCTGTGTTTTGGGATAGCGGGAGGGAAGAGAATTCTGTTTCTCAGCCTTTTGCATAGACTATGTTAAATGCCAGCTTTGACACATAGCTGCCCTGTGGAGGGGTTGGAGGCCACCTGCCTGTGTGGGGAGCCTTGGGAACCTTGGGAACCTTGGGAGGAAGAGGCGATGGCTGTGGTGATTGGGACCAGGCTGCCTCCTTGGAAGGACGGACTGTCATCATCTCTCCCTCACCCAAGGGGCTTCTGTTTGGGGGTGGGTGGTGGGTGCTGGTCCATCTCTCCTCAGCCAGGTCCATGCAAGAGTCAGCTCTTTCTTTCCAGGGCCCTTGAAAGTCCCTTGGCCACGAATTGGACACGAGGGCTGAACATTTTATTATTCAAACATTTTTGTTTTGGAACAATTTCAGACCCACAGAAAGTTGGGTAAAGTACAGAGATCTCTCATACACTCTTCTCAGACTGGTCAGCAGTTCACATTTGTGCCACACTTGTTATTACTCTCATTCAGTACACCCATTATTTTTTTCCCCCTGAACCTTGCAAGAACAAGTTGCAGACACTTTGCCCAAGACAGTTGAGTATGTATTTCCTAAAAAACAGCCGTTCTCTTACATAACTGCAATGCATGATTGTATGCATTGATAGAATGTTCTTTACCACGGTCTTTGTACACACTGTGCTATTTACAATACCCTTTTATAGCCAGAAATGCTTTTTTTTCTTCTTCTAAGACTCAGGATCAAACAATATGTTTGGTTGTTAGTCTTTCATGTTTGTTTAATTTGGAACAGTTCCTCAGCATTTCTGTGTCTTGCATGACATTGACCTTGTTTTGTTTCTGCAGACCCACTTTCAGCATGGGTTTTTCTGATGCTTCCTCATGATAGGCATTTTTGGTAGGAATGGCATGGCAGGGGCACTTTATCTTTCTTAGCACACCCTGTCAGCAGCACACCATGCCAGTTCAGTTCGGTGTTCATGGTCATTTGGGGCATATGTTCTTTTTATTTCTCTGATGGAAGCGGAGCGGGTAGGTCCTGAGAGGGGAAGGTTTGATCTGTAGCTAGGGCTGACAGGGCTAGAGGAGCAGGCCACATTACCAGGATTGGGCTGTGGTTTCTCTTGGGACTCTGCAGCCGAGGCTTGCAGCACTGAGGCAGGGAGGGGAGGCCCACTCCAGGGTCAGTGGCTTCCTGCTACTCACTTGTTAGTGTGTGCACCCAGCAAGCCCACGCTGGGGTGGCAAGGTCTGATTAAGCACTGTATGGTGGTGGTGGTGGTGGTGGGGTCAGCTTGAAGGGTTAGAGGGTGCCCCCAACTGTTGGTAAGTGATGGCTTTCTTGTTCCAGGATGTTTTTATACAAGGAAACAGGATCAAATTAGGAGCTGGTTTTGCCTGTCTTCTCTCAGTGCCCATTCTCTTTGAAGAGACTTTCTACAATGAAAAAGAAGAAAGTTTCAGCATCCTGTGTATAGCCCATCCTTTGGAAAAGAGAGAGAGTTCAGGTATTCTGGGAGAAAACCCATTTCTCTTCACTTAGAGAAATGTTTGTTGAACTTCTTCTTGGCATGGCTGTTACAAGGTTAACTATCACAGAAAATAGGAACCTGCATAACTGTTCACAACCCCCTACCCCCACCCCTGAACTTAGTCATCTCTAGAAAAGGAGGTATGGATTGGGCCACTGTGTGCAATTCTAGGAGGTACCATTCACATAGACCTTCCTGTACTTGTGATAAACTTGTGATGCGGATGTTGCTGGTTTGCTCTTCTAATGCTCTTACCCACCTAGCCTCACCATTGTGAGATCTCATTATTTTTAAAGAATAATAACTCTTCAGTTGCTCCAGTAAACTGAGATAGCAGTTCACATGACAAATGTACTTCGAAGCTTTTGTTATCAGGAATCAAGGATCCTGTCACCCGAGCCCCACAGATCAGCCCACCTTCCTAGATAGCATTGCTGTTTTCCCAGGGAAAGGCCTGGGGAGGGCCAACCCCTCTGTACCCCAGGCTTTCCTGTATCTGAGCTGCTGTTGCAGTATGAAATAAGGACATTTCCTATCCCTACCCCTAGACCCTGTGGGAGCAGGACAAAGGATGTGGCACTTCCTACACCAGGAAACAGCAAAGGCTTCAGCCAGCCCAACCCTCTGTCTCTTTCAGAAGAGCCTCCAGCACCCTCAGATCCCTTTTCCCTGAAAACCATCGAGGATGTGAGAGAATTTCTGGGGAGACACTCTGAGAGATTTGACAGGAACATCGCCTCTTTTCACCGAACATTCCGAGAATGTGAAAGAAAGAGCCTTCGTCACCACATAGTCAGTAGCTGTGTCTTATTTTCCTGGCATGTCCTGTCTCATGCCAGTTTAGAGCCCCAGGAGCCCTCTCAATTTATTCTAGAACTCTTCTGGGTGCTTTTCCCACTGTTGAACGTTTTCTTTAAATGTTTCTCTTTAAGCTGGGTGTGGTGGTGCATGCTTGTAATCCCAGTATATGGAAGGCTGAGACAGGAGGATTGCAGGTTTGTGGCCAACCTCAGCTACTTAGTGAGACCCTGCTTCAAAATGAAAAATAAAAAATTGGGCTGGGGGTATAGAACAGAGATAGAATGCCCCCGGGTTCAATTCTCAGTACCACAAGAAAAAAAATTTTTTTCTAACTATAAAAATAGTATAAGCCACTATAGAACTCTTAAAAATCTTGGTGAAGTCTAAAAATGAGTGTTATCATTGTTTTTAACCTTCCTTTTGATGAATATACATCTAAAAAAAGTTGAAAAATTGCTGTGTGTGGAGGCATACATATATAATCGTAGCACTTGGGAGGCTGAGACAGGAGGATCACAGGTTTGAGGACAGCCTCAGCAACATAGTGAGACTCTCAGCAACCAAGTGAGATCTTGTTTCCAAACTAAAAATAAAAAGGACTGGGGTTGTAACTTGGAAGTAGCATGCCCCTGGCTTCAATCTCCAGTAACACACACACACACACACACACACACACACACACACACACACATTGAAAATCAATCATATAATTGATTTGATAAATCTTGCATTACCCCTTAAAGCTTGTTATCCAGGAGATATGTTTTGTGGGACATTCTGGTTTTTGTGCCATGGCCTGTGATTGTAAGAGTGGCCTGTCTCTCTGCTCTGTGTTGCACAGGACTCAGTGAATGCGCTCTACACCAAATGCCTCCAGCAACTTCTGAAGGACTCTCACCTGGTAAGCAACAGAATTCCAAAAGAAAGAGTCGTGGTTTGTGCACATGCAATCCAGACTCTTTGACTGTACTTCTCTTGTCCTCTAGAAGGTGCTTGCAAAGCAGGAGGCCCAAATGAACCTGATGAAGCAGGCCGTAGAGGTAAGGAGAGGGTGGTGGCAACTGGGCGGCTCTCTTTATTGCCCGACGCACACCCTGAACTGGAGTCTGTTGATTTCACAGATGTACATACATCATGATATTTATGATCTGATCTTTAAATATGTGGGAACCATGGAGGCAAGCGAGGTAGGTTTGCAGTCATCACCATCCCAGAGGGAAGCCTTATTCTGTGCTTTTTAAGAAATTTGAAGCTTGGTTAAAATCTGTTGTTAGGATGCTGCCTTTAACAAAATCACAAGAAGCCTTCAAGATCTCCAGCAGAAAGATATTGGTGTGAAACCTGAGTTCAGGTAAGGGTCTGTGCCGCCCCCTGCAGCTCGGCATCCTGGCCGGCTGAGTGCTGTCTTCTCCCTGAAGCAGGGCCTCTCAGTGGCTGTGGTGGCTTGCTGATCCAATGTGGTTGCTCTTGAGGAGCAGAGCAGTCACTTGTGACCAGAGATAAAGGGCCAGAGTTGACCCATGACTGTTTTGTCGCCATCCCGTCCTGTACCTGTGGGCCAGCATGCAAGCTGGACAGAAACTGAAAAGGGACAGGGTTTTGCACACCTTGTCTCCAGGTGGGCACGTAGCTCTCTCGGGGTGGGAGAGGGGGGTTCTGCACTCAGGACATCGCTCCTCACCTGCCCATCCAAAGGACGTTACCATGGACACACCTGCTTTCAAGTTCATGTAGGTTTCATTAGGGTACACAAATGTCTAAAGTTGTGATGCTTAAGCTTCCAGCTCCTGTTAGAGCTGTTTCCTTCTGGGCTAAGGTTTTTTATTTCCAAATTTCTGGTGCAGTTCTAGCACTGGAGAACCAGAATAGGCTGTAAAGATGTTCTGTTTTGCCATGGGCTTGAATAAAATTGCTTCTCAGATTCTGTTTTTGAATTTGGTTACCTGCTGTTTGTTGCAAGAAATGTATAGTCATTAGAACAAGGGAGCTGGGTGTGGTGGTACACATTTGTCATCTCAGTTCTTGGGAGGCTGAGACAGGAGGATGGTAGGTTTGAGGACAGCCTCAGCAACATAGCGAGACTCTTAGCAACCTAGCAAGACCTTGTTTCAAAACAAATAATAAAAAAGGGCTGAGGGTTTAGCTTGGAGGTAGAATGTCCCTGAGTTCAATCCCCAGTACCACACACCAAAACAAACAACAAGGGAGATGGTCCCCCTACTGTGGTCTGAAGTCACTTTCCAAATTATTTTATAGCTTCAACATCCCTCGTGCAAAGAGAGAGCTGGCGCAGCTGAACAGGTGCACCTCCCCACAGCAGAAGCTGGTCTGTTTGCGAAAGGTGGTGCAGCTCATTACACAGTCTCCTAGCCAGAGAGGTTTGTACTTGGGGAAGGGCCTAGCAAAGGGGTTGGAGCAGACTCTGCTAAGGAACAGTCATCTTATGGGATCATTCAGATGGGGCTGAGGGTCATCAGTGCATTCCAGTGTGCATGTCCTGGGTGGAGCTAGGTTAGGCATGATTAGAATGAGAAAATAGTGACAAAGAAGCAGGGGTCTCAAAAACAGGCCAGCCTGGTGATGGGCACATGGAGATTCAACTATTTTTTGGGCTGTTCCCCTTCATTTTGTATGGTTGGAGTTTTCCAGTATAAAAAGTAAAGCAGAGCCAGGCGTGATGGTGCATGCCTTGTAGTCCTAGTACTTGGGAGGCTGAGACAGGAAGATCGAAGGTTCAAGGTCAGTCTCAGCAACTTAGACTCTGAGCAACTTACTGAGACTGACCTGTTTCAAAATAAAAAATAAAATAGGCTGGGGGTGTAGCTCAGAGGTAGAATGCCCCTGGGTTCAATCCCCAGTACCAAAGTGAAACAGGGTCTGGGGTGAAGCTCAGGAATGCAGCACTTGCCTTGCATTCACAAGGCCATGGGTTCAATCCCAGCATCACATGTATATAAATACACAAGCGAGTCAAAAGAATCTAAGAAAAATTAGTAAGGAGCATGCTTGTGTATAGAAAGGGATGGTCTCCAAAGTTTCTTGAGTGAAATAAATGGGAGTGTGTTTGGTACCCTTCCAACAATGTCTAGGAAAGAGGGGGCAGCTGTGTATCCATATAGATGATGGTGAGTTCATATGCTGTCTCTGGAAAGATATGCAGGAAGCAGCAGCAGGAGACTGGGAGAGGAGAGTGGGTGGCAGGGATGCGAGGGACATGTATGGCTTTTTTTTTTTTTTTTTTTTTTTGTACTGTTTGAATATCTATCACTGAGAATGGAATCTAGGCCCTAACACATGCTACCATGAGCTACACTCCCCAGCCTCCCCCCACCCCCCATCCCCTGGTACTGCTTAAATTTTAAAACGTGAATGGACTACTTAAATTTTCAAAATGCAAAAAATAAAGTAAGGCTCCATGTGGGTATTGGGCTCCATGTATATAAAACAGAAATGACCAGGAAGAGAGAGGCTTTTGGTGATGGCTCCGGCATGGCTTCCTTTTGTGTTCATGGTCACTGCCGCCTCGGGCTCCTTGGCCACCCAGGAAGGTGGTAAGGCTTGGTCAGCTTGGAGGTACTTTCTTTTGCCGTGTTCTGAAAATGCTGTGCATTCTTTTACTCACTCGTACCTGACATCTGCTCAGGACACTGTAAAGGAAATTGTGCAGTTTCTCCCCATTGTATAATCTTCCTGAGTGTGGTTTTGTGGGTTGGGTGGTGGTAGGAAGCTCATACTCTGGTCCTTCCATTTGAGTCTTATGATGATTTTGAACATGTGTTTTCCCCTTGCAGTGAACTTGGAGACGATGTGTGCTGATGATCTCCTTTCCGTTCTGTTATATTTGCTTGTGAAAACAGAGATCCCTAATTGGTAATATTTTTTGTTAAAATACTTTTTAAGAATGGCAGCACTGTGTGGTGGGTAGTTTCAGTGCAACCCCACGAACAGCTGCCTTTAGATATACATCTCTAGTGAGCCAGTGCTGTGCCTCCCAGTCCTTCATTCTGCAGGGACGTCTATCCTTCCATTTACAGACGGGGAAACTGAGGCCCAGAGGGCCTGTGTTTCTCATTCTAGAACATGTGGCTAGACTGTGGCTGACTCTAGTTCTTTTCCCCATGGGAACCTATAGTTCACCTTACAATAGTCAGCTTTCTCAAAACTAGCCTATTTCAGGGAAGTAACAAGTAGTTTTACTTGTTGTCCTAATTGCACACACTGCAGAGAGGTTGAGAGGACAGCAGTCAAAGCTCCCTGAGCTAGTGGACCTCCCCATAGGTATTTGATCAGTTACCCAAACCACTCACATTGCTTTTGCAAAAATGTTAAATTAGGTATCCAGTGATAAAACTTTTCTTCTTTTTGTTAGGATGGCAAATTTAAGTTACATCAAAAACTTCAGATTTAGCAGCTCGGCCAAAGATGAACTGGGATACTGCCTAACGTCCTTTGAAGCTGCGATTGAGTATATTCGACAAGGGAGCCTCTCTGTCAAACCATCTGTAAGATCTCACTCCTGCCCTTTCTTTTATGGGTATTGTGACACCGTTGATAGGATTCTGGGGTTCATTGTGGGGAGGGGAATTCTTACATGGTCTCCCAAGAATGGAGCCTCCAATGTTTGAGGGATATGAGGCTTGAAAACTACCCCGGGAAGCTGAACATTAAGCTCCTATTTTTTTTCTTTTCTTTTCTTTCCTTTTTTTTCTTTTTGTGTGGTTCTGGGGATGGAACCCAGGGACATTCTACATTCGAGCTACTTCAGCCCTATTTTATTTTTTATTTTGAAATAGGGTCTCACTAAGTTTCTGAGAGCCTAGCCAAGTTGCCGAAGCTGGCTTTGATCAACTCCTGTCTCATCCTCCCAAGTACTGGGAATACAGATGTGCACCATCATTCCTGATTTAAGCCTCTAATTAATTGTGAAAGTTGATGGGTTATCTTTGGGATTCATTGTTCATGTCCTGCCTCATTAATCCCTGTCATCTTCAAAAGCACGTATGTGGAAAAAGAAGTCAGGAACAGTGAATTTGGATTTCATAATGATAGACGAATAACACTTATTAATGTGAGCAGTTTTAGGACTCAGTAGCCCCATTACTGTTTCCTTGGTTGGTTGGTGAGCATTGGCTGGAGGAGGTGGTTCTATTTCTATGTGAATTGTGAGACTCTTAAATCTAGATTGCTTTGCTGGCCTATTTTATTACATATCAGCCAGTAAAGCTTACAGTGCTCAGAGAAATCTCAAAGTTGAAATCAATAAAATGAAGGGATTTCTGCATTACAAAACAAGGGTACTGAGGACTGATCATTCCATTTGAGGATAATTCTCTACTTCTATTAAAACAGTCAAGTTTAAACACTTGGCAAATAACATCGGCCTCTCCACATAAGGGCATTCAGGTAAAAGCAGTTCCATTGAATTCATTCATAGTTAACTTGTTGCTATATTTTCCAGTGTTTCCTATTCATGTATTGTTTATGTAATTGAAATTATATTGTGTGCCATTTTTCCCCTGAAAGAAGATTTTTTTTCCTCATTAGAAGACTGATAATTGCTTATAAACATTTGCAATATATAAAGTTGCAGTGAAGACAACCAAAACTTTTCATGACCTTACCAGCTAGGAATGATTTTGTTGACATTTTGGTTTGCACCTTTTCTTTGTGTTTGTGTGTATATATATAGTTGTGTTTTGAACCAGAATTTGAGATTGTGTTGTCCTAGTTGGCACATGCCCCAATGGTATTGTAGTGTCCAATGGAGAATGTATCTGTTAGCCTTCTTGCAGCTGTACTCCAAAGATTTCCCACCTACCTTAGAGGAAAGAAGGTTTATTTTCTTATGGTTTTGGGTTCAGTTCACGTGAGGCCAGGAACCACAGATCTCTGGGCATGGTCAAAGGAAACAGAAAGGGAGAGCACATGGGCTGTGCTCACATCCTGGATGAGGGAAGCAAAAGAGGAGGAGCAGAGGGAGGAGACACCATTTATAATTTCCAAGGCTGCACCGCACCCCCACCTCCTGCAGCCACACCCTACTGGCCTACCTGGTACCACCCAGGTAAATCCATTACAATGGATTTAGCCACTTCTGGGATTATAACCTTCATGACTCCTTTGCCTCAGCTCCAAACATTAATAAGTGAGCTCTTTAGGGGACATTTGGTATCTACCTATAGCAGAGGAGTACTTTCTACCCTTGTCTGTTGTCTGACTTGATCTCCTTCTCAGGTGCTGGTATAATCAGGGGCTACCCATCCATTTCTGATGTGGCTGGCTGTGGCTTTGCTGAAGAGTTGTCTCCTTCTGCCTTTCACTAACATTCCAGAGTGCACATGCATATACTTGCTTCTTCCGCATGTGCATGCGCATGCGGAAGATAAGAATTGCTGTTCATTTCCATAGTTGGGGAGGGAGATATCTTCGTTTGAACATGTGTAGTTCTCAGGGTGTCTGAAGTGGTCTTTCATGGTGACCCTTTCTCATTCTTTCCTGGTGATTAGTCTAGGAGTTCATTCCCTTCCTGGCTGGGACTATCTTTGATCCGTAGGAGGAGGTGTCCAGCTTTTGAAGGTACTTCTTTCCCCTTGCTGTCTCATAATGTGTTCATATTGCCCTCTTCCTTCCTTTCTGTGGCACTTTGGCAGGGAGAAGGATACTTGAAGCCCTTGGCCATCTTGGAAGGAGGTAGCTGACCAAACAGACCCAGGTAGCTTCTCTCACCTGCTTTTATTCCAGAAAATGTTGCAAGTGGTCATATTTGATATGGTCCCTCTTGGCTAGTATTGGTTTGAGTCTGGCACTTCTGTTTGGCCAGCACTTCTATTTGTCATTTTAAGCCTTTGTCCATTTTCCTGGCTATGCTGAGGATAATACTGCATATTTTACCAGTTGATAGGCTGTCATGAAAATCAAGTGTGATATTGAAAGGTACCTTTTGGAAGCATCAGGACATACTGAAGCCCTTGCTTGCTTTCTGACACCCCTGCATCCAGGGCGTGTCTGTTTCTTGGTTCTCTGGTGTATCCCCTAAGGATTTTCCCACGGATGGTATTTAGTTTGGGTAAGTAAGGGAGGAACATAGCTGAGTGTGCCTGTCTTGTCTGGGGTGTCTGCTCTGGTCCTGCCTTCTTGCATGGAGGTTGGTCGATTCTGCTAGATGTTGGGACAGCAGATGCATCATCTTCATGGCCTGTTGTGGAACTCATCCCCTGGGTTGAGCAGGTCAAGCCCGAGGCACGCTCCTCACCGTTACTCACCTGTTGTTAACAGAGCTGGTACCGTGGCTTCCTTGTATTTCATGACCCCAGCGCTGGGATTCCCTCCAACAACTGCCTCTACCTTAGCTACTGACTGGCTTCTTTTAGGTAACGAGGGTCCATTTAAGAATGTGCAAAGCCAGTGCAATATCTTGGTTTGTTTCCTGGGGAAAGAGCCTGTGTGTACCTCCATATCAGAGATGAGGTTTCTGAAAAGCATTAAGGGCTAAATATTAGAAAATCAAATTAGGCTTTACTATTCCATCTCCAGTTTGCAGGCTTTGGGTCTTCTTCACTTTTCTGAGTTTCTAATAAATAGTCTAAGTCTTATTTTCTAAATAAGTCTCTGCTGACTGCTTCTCCTTCACTGGAGATTTAGTCTTGGAAGACCTACTTTTCTTCATCATTGCCCTTCAGATAACTTCCTGGAGTTGAGGAAAGAGCCCCAGGTTGACCTGCACAATAATGTCTTTGATGTTTCTCTGGCCCTAACAGGCTCAGCTAAGTCACTGTGCAAAGTAACTGTGCAAAGCAGATTTGTTTGAGCTTTATATAGCACCTAGCAGCTGGGGGCAGAAATGGCTCATTTTCAAGTGTTGATGTTCGTTTTTCAAGTTAAGCCTTCTTGGAGGGCTGGTGTGATGGAGAACCCCAGAAATGGTCTGTCCATTGAGGTGCTATTGGTTAATATTTGGCAAAGTCAGACTTAAAGGGCCACAAGAGAGCGTCTCATCTTGAAATTTTAGCAAAGTTTGTCGAGTTCTTCTGGTAGCATCTGCCTGGGAAAAACTTCCCTTTACCTTTCACCAAGACTCTTTTTCAAGAAGTTCATTTGTCATTAGGCAACTTAGTTAGTTGCAGGTGCTTAAGTGAGTATGGAAGTATCTAGCTAGAAATGATTTCATGAAGGACAAATTTCTAGATTTTTTAATTTAGGTAACCGTTACCTGCAATATGAAGATCTGGATTTATTAATTGGGGGTGATCCTTGAAATGCAAAAGGAGGATATATCTGTGTCAGAACTTCCCCCAGGGTCTTCTCGGGCTTCAGCCCCATGACCATATCATCTGCTGTTTTCATAACTATGTTCACAAAGCAAGACCCTTCCTTCTTCTGCTGGTCAGTACTGGGAAGTAGAGACCAGTCTGTCCAGTGATTTTCCTGCCTGCAGGTCCCGGTTAAAATGGCAGTGAACAGGGCCAGGCAGGCTTTGGACAGAGATTTGAGAGGGGAGGAGGCCAGGACAATCCAGGTTTCCATCTGGAGGGTGATGGTGTGGGTGTGCTACATTCCCCACATAGAGCTGTGACGCACTCCATACCCGTGTGTCACCAGTGCGCTGCTGCTTTCCCCACAATCACCAGAGCCACCACTTCCAGGTGGCCCTGCTCTTGCTGCAGAAGAGTCTGCTGTCTGTCTCAGCAGCTCCAGGTGTGGGGAAGAGGCCTTACTGATCCTGCTCTGTGATGAATGGCAGGGATTGCTTCTCACCTGTGTGTGGAAGGGTCTGCACCCATGTCCTGCGTGATAACCGGTTGTTGGTGTTCCCTGCAGGAGTCTGAGGGATTTGGGGACAGACTGTTCCTTAAGCAGAGGATGAGCTTACTGTTTCAGATGACATCAACTCCCATCGACTGCCTATTTAAGGTAAGACACCAAGGCATCTCTGGGCAACGATGTGTGAGGAGTGCTCTGTCAGTCTTTCTAGAAAGCCCATCGGGATGGTCTGTGCAGATGCTAAAGTTCATTTTGCACTCAAGTCAAGGTGGGTGGTAGGGATGTGGAGGTTTAAAATTTTGAATCCTCACATCTCCCCATCTCCTCCAGCATGAGCAGTGCTGTGGCCTTGCTGCCTAGTACACTAATGGCGCCGGGCCTCTGCCTGGCAGCCCACTCTTACCAGTTTGTCAAAATACTGCATATAAGCGGGCGTGGTGGCGCCTGCTTGTAATTCCAGTACTTGGGAGGGTGAAACAGGAGGATTGCAGGTTTGTGGCCAGCCTCAGCAACTTAGTGAGTCCCTCTGCAACTTAGTGAGACTCCGTTTCAAAATAAAAAAATAAAATAGGACTGGGGGTGCAATACAGAGGTAGAATGCCCCTGGGTTCCAATTCCCAGTGACGCGTGTGTGCGCGCGCACACACACACACACACACACACACACACACACACACACTACTGCTTGTAAGGTTGGGTGTGATGGCATACACCTGTAATCTCAGTACTTGGGAGGCCGAGACAGGAGGATTGCAGATTTGAGGCCTGCCTCAGCAACTTAGTGAGACCTTGTTTCAAAATGAAAAATATAAAGGGATGGGGGTGAAGCTCAGAGCTAGAATGCCCCGGGTTCAATTCCCAGTACCACCATCAAAAACAAACAAACAAACAAACAAACAAAAAACGGCCTGTCCTTTCTGTTCTTCATGGCCAGCTCAGTGATACCTGCTCTGGTAGCCCTGACAGAGTTGCTGCCTCTCCTGGGCTCGAGGTGCTGGTGTCACAGATGTTTTGTGAGCGTGCCCCGTGCTGAGAACACAGCATCTGAGTCCCTGGTGGTTTGATGGGGGTCACGAGGAGGCAGTTCCCTACTCAGATGCTGACTGAGCCCTGGGAGGCTGGTGAGGTTCCCCCTGGGTAGCCACTGAGGGTCGGGGAAGACCTGCTCAGGGAGCCTGCGGATGCTTCCAGGCTGCCTGGACTCTGAGTGGGTCTGACTCCTCGGAGGGAGCACATCCTGGAATCGTGGGCAAGCCCGGCAGGTCTGTGTGCTGATGGGGCCTCCTGCTAATTCCAGCTGTTCTCTTCTCCCCAGCAAGGCTCTATTCAAACATAAGAGGAGCTGGACTGAGGCATTTTCTGGTCAGGTGTCAGAATCCACACTGAGGTTCAGAGATGTGTTGTATCCCCTTCCCATTGCTTTGGGAATTTTGTCATGTTGGCTGTTAAACTATGGGAAATTTCTAACACACACAAATATAGAGAAAATAATATAATGAGCAGACTGCCTGGTGGCCATCACCCAATCTTGTTTCCTCACTGCCCCCCACCCACTTTCCCCATCTGTCCAGATAATCTTGAAGTAGGTCCCAGAGAGCAAGTTGTTTCAGTTTTGAACTCATAGATAGGCGTTTCTTTCAAGACTCTTGAAAAATTCATGCCTTCAGAAACAGATGCTTCCTTAATATTGATAGTATTTGGGATGTTAGCACATTGCAGCAGGTAACCAGCAAGAAGTGGAGAGACTTCTAAGCCAAGAAGACCATGACAAAGATGCTGTCCAGAAGATGTGTCACCCGCTGTGCTTCTGTGATGACTGTGAGAAGCTCGTCTCTGGGTAAGAGAGTGCCCGTGAGGCTTCCATGTCAGCGAGCCGGAGACACGGGAGCTGGAGGTGCTTTCCTACTCCCTTCTCATGCAGTTGTGAGCTGTCTTTACTATCAAGTGCACTTCACTGCCTCTACTGTCTTGTGCTCTGCCTCTTAGAAGATCAGGTGCAATAGGGATTGTAAGCATATCTGCACACCACTGAGCTGGATACCAGGGCAGGCTGCTGCAAAACCTGCCCTAGCCTCAGAAAGGGGATTTGAGAATGGGGGGAATGTCAGTTTCTCCCAGTAACATTTTTGATTTCCCATTATCCTCAATGGGCTATTTTGCAGGGTGTTGAGGCCTAAAGGGTTGTTGGGGAGGGATATGGAATGATAGGCCTTAGTTTCTCACCCTGCAGGCATCTGAGCAGGGGCTGCCTGACCCATGGGATAGTGTGGAAGAGACGCAGCTCAAATCACATCCTGTGATCTGGTCCCAGGATACTGACATGTTCAGCCTGGTCAGGGAGTAGCTTTGCCATGCCATTTCTATGGGATATATATATCCCATACACATATGCATACATACATATATACATATATTTATTTATTTATTTTATGTCTTACTCTATTTTAGGAGGCTGAATGATCCTTCGGTTGTCACTCCATTCTCCAGAGATGACAGAGGTCATACCCCTCTCCATGTGGCTGCTCTCTGTGGTATGTGGACTTGGGCTGGCTCCTGTGGGCCACTCAGGCAAACATGGTGCTAAGGGTGGGCCAGTGCAGGCCTGATGGGTGGGGCCTGGTGGAAGGGGTCTCATTGTGGGCTCACCCTACAATGGCTAGAAAGAGAAGAGCAGCAAATGTCCCCCAGGCCTTGAGTGCCACGTGTCACCTTCTGGGCTAGAAGACCATAAGCACATATCCTCACTATGTAGACACTTTCTGAAATGGCCTTGGCTGCTGGGCCAGTGAGGAAGGGCTGACATCTCAGCTATGAAAATGGTCTCAGAACTGTTAGTTTGGGGTTCTCAAATCCTTCCTTTAAAAAATAATTTTGAAAGCCGGGCGTGGTGGCGCACACTTGTAATCCCAGCATTTGGGAGGCTGAGACCAGAGGATCCGGGTTCGCGGCCAGCCTCAGCTACCTAGTGAGGCACTCCACAACTTAGTGAGACTCGGTTTCAAAATAAAGAATAAAAAATAGGGCTGGGGGTATAGCTCGGAGGTAGAATGCCCCTGAGTTCAATCCCCAGTACCGCAAAAAAAAAAAAATAATAATAATAATTTTGAGCCGGGTGTGGTGGCACATGCCTGTAATCCCAGTACTTGGGAGGCTGAGCCAGGAGGATCACCGGTTAGAGGACAGCCTCAGCAAGTAGTGAGACTCTCATCAACCTAGTGAGACCCTGTTTTAAAATAAAAAAATAAGTCTGGAGGTATAGTTCAGAGGTAGAATATCCCTGGGTTCAATCCCCAATGCCCTTACCCACCAAAAATAATAATTTTGAGCCAGGTATGGTGGCGTACACCTGTAATCTCAGCTTCTTGGGAGGCTGAGGCAGAAGGATTGTGAGCTCCAGGACAGCCTGAGCAACACAGCAAGGCCCTGTCTCAAAAACACTTTTTTTTTTGGTATTGTCTTTAAAAGTATACATTCAGAAAACTCAAATACCTCCAGTGTCACCAGCCATCTTCCTATCTTCCTGAGGTACTTTTTATTTATGAGTGTCTGGAAATTCTGTATGCATGTATATATAAAGTACATATTGGGCGTGGTGGCACACACTTGTAATCCTAGTACTTGGAAGACTGAGACAGAAAGATCTGGATTCGCGGCCCGCCTCAGCTACTTAGTGAGGCCCTCCACAATTTAGTGAGACCCCATTTCAAAATAAAGAATAAAAAATAGGACTAGGGGTGTAGCTTGGAGGCAGAGTGCCCCTGGATTTAATCCCTAGTACCCCCCCCCCCAAAAAAAAATCAGTCTATATATATATGATGATGTGTGGGTCATACTGTTCTGGACTGTGTTGGTTTTCATTTGGCAATATATCAGAATGTTTCTCCTTGTCAGGAGTGTGTGTGTGTGTGTGTGTGTGTGTGTGTGTGTGTGTGTGTGTGTGTTTAGTATCTATCTCTGAGCTATACCCCCTCCAGCCCTTTTTATTTTTTATTTTGAAACAGGGTCTTGCTAAGTTACTACACACTGGTCTCAAATCTGCAATCCTCCTGTCTCAGCTCCCAAGTATTTGTAGGCATTTTTTTAGTGGCTGCTTAGTAGTCCACCCTATAACTGATAAGCCATGGAATCTTCTGTTGATATCTAAGGCTTTTTTTCCATTGCCTTTTATTGCTGAGATTTTGTTGCATAGACTTTGCCTGTGTCACCCGAGTGTTCTGAATTTGCAGAGCCTGACTTGGTGTTAGTTCTTGCTCCTCTCGAGCAGAAAACATACCTCCTGCTGGGGTATAGGAGGGTGAGATGGTTTGGGAAGGCCCTCTCCTCCCTTCTGCACTGTGAAGTCCTTCTATTCTGTAGGGCAGGTGTCTCTCATCGACCTCCTGGTCTCCAAGGGTGCTATGGTGAATGCCACTGACTATCACGGGTCCACTCCTCTTCATCTGGCGTGTCAGAAAGGCTGTCAGAGTGTGACGGTGAGCAGCGGGGCCTTCGTGGTGCTTGGAAGAGCTCAGCTCTGCATGGTGACTCTGTGGTTGGGCTGGCAGTGCTGCCGGTCCTCTGTTCCATGCAGGCTCTGCTGCCGCTTTGTAGGGGAGCTGGGAGCAGAGGCGCCTGCCTGGCTCCACGGGACAAAACTGTTAGGTTGAGGTGTGAGACTTTCTGAACATCTAGGGGAATGACGAAGAGGGGCTGCAGACATTTTTCTTTAATTTCTAAACCTTTTGACAGGAGAGCGATAATAATCTTAATGGCAGCACAGTTTGAGTATCCCTTATCCTAAATGCTTGGAAGTGTTTTAGATTTCAGATATTTTGGGGTTTTAGAGTCTTGGCACATTTTGGGGATAGGACCCAACTCCAAACATGCAGTTCAGTTATGTTTATCTTATATACCTTATATACATAGCCTAAAGGTAATTTTACACAATATTTTAATTGCACTTTGACTATGACTTGTCATGAGGTCAGGTGTGGGATTTTCTACTTAGTGTTGTGTGGGTGCTCAGAAAGCTTCAGACCTGGGAGGTAGGCAAGTAGCTCAGTGTTGAGCACATGCTTAGCATGTTCAAGGCTCTGGGTTCCATTCCTTGCATTGCAAAAAAAAAAAAGTTTAGAATTTGGAGCAATTCAGATTTTAGATTTTCTGATTAGGAATGCACAACCTGTGAAAGTAAGACTTAAGATGGGAACAAATGACCTCCCCCATGAAGCTGTGCTGAGGCTCACCTGCTGTCTTCTCTCCTCTGCAAGCTGCTGCTATTGCACTACAAGGCCAGCGCGGAGGCGCAGGACAACAATGGCAACACCCCTCTCCACCTGGCCTGCACCTACGGGCACGAAGACGTAAGTGGCGCCCCATGTTCCCAGAGCCACTGCTAGTGCTTGTTCTCACTCATGGAAAAATGTGAATTCCTAACTACTTCTGTGTTGTATTGATAATTATTGGAACATTGAGTATGTAAATTTTTCCTTTACTTTTATACATTTATTGGTGCATTGTCATTATACATCGTGGCGAGGTTCAAAGTGATACACATGTCCACCACACAGCACTTGGTGTGTTTCCCTGTTCCCCCTCCGTCCCTGTACACATTAGTGAGATTGGTAGTGATACCTTCCTTTTTGGGTGTAGCATTATTTTTTGAGTGCGTGTGTGTGTGTGTGTGTGTGTGTGTGTGTGTGTGTGTGTGTGTGTTACTAGGGAATTGAACCTTGAGGTGTTCTGCCTCTGAGCTATACCCTACTTTATTTTTTATTTTGAAACAGGGTCTCTAAGTTGCAGAGGGCCTTGCTGAATTGCAGAGACTGGCTGCAAACCTGCGATCCTCCTGTCTCAGCCTCACAAGTACTAGGACCACAGCTGTGTGCCACCACACACCTGCCTACATGGCATAATTTGAACTGTTTCCTTCATCAGTTCTCTTTTTTTCTCTCTCCACTTTCCTCTCCCAAACCTCTTCTACTATTCTACTGGTGTCTCTCTGATTTTCTCTGTAGCTTTTACATATGAGAGAAAACATACAACCCTTGACTTTTTTTTTTTTTTTTTTTTTTTTTTTTTTGCAGTACTGGGGATTGAACTCAGGGGCATTCTACTTCTGAGGTACACTCCCAGCCCTATTTTTTATTCTTTATTTTGAAACAGGGTCTCCCAAAGCTGCGGAGTGCTTCACTAGGTAGCTAAGGCTAGCTTCGAACCCGGATCCTCCGGTCTCAGCCTCCCAAATGCTGGGATTACAAGCGTGCGCCACCATGCCCGGCTGACTTCTTTTTTTAATTAGAAATTTTTAAACATTTTATAAATGCTGTAGCAATGTCACAGACATCTAAAACTTTATTGCCTATTATCTTATCCTGAAATCACTTTTCCTTCATCCCTGCTACCATCTGGTTCTTATCTTCGTACATATTCAGATTTTCTATTTTATAGTAACATCTAGGAATTTTATAATTTCCATTTCCACTTGCTATGTTACTATTTATGTTATTTTTTACTACCCACTCTTCCCTCCCTCATCTCTCCAGAGTTAGACAAAGACAGATTTATACATATGTAGGGCTTGGGATGGGTTTGGTGGTTGATGCACGAAAATGGGATCACGTCCTGAATACTTGTCTGCAGCATGCTTTCCTACCTTAGTGCTGCTTGTGGGAATCTACTGAGTCCATCAGAATAGGATAAAATCTTTAATAGCTACACAATGATCTATCCATGTGTGCTGATCAAAAGTCTTCAAGAGCCAGGTGTGGTGGCACATGCTTGTACGCATAGTACTTGGGAGGCTGAGACAGGAGGATTGAAGGTTTGTAGCCAGCCTCAGCAAGTAGTGAGACTCTCATCAAGCTAGCAAGACCCTATTTCCACATAAAAATAAAATAGGGCTGGGGGTGTATCTTGGAGTTAGAATTCCTCTGAGTTTAATCCCCAGTGACTGACACACACACACACACACACACACACACACACACACACACACACACACACACACAGTCTTCAAGACTATCCACAGGCTCAGTGATCTGCTAGGAGGACTCAAAATATAATCATCCTACTCTCAGCTGTGGTTTATTCCAGTGAAAGGACACAGCAAAATCTGCAAAGGTAAGAGGCACAGGGCTAAATCCAGAGGAAGCCAGGGCTGCGCTTCAAACGGTCCTGTTCCCTTGGAGTCACACAGAACATGCTTAATTCTTCCAGCAATGAGTTGTAACAGCACAGGGAAGTTCACTGGGGACTCAGTGCCAACAACTTATTATTGAAGGCTGGTCACTTGAGCATCATCTATGTAGCAAGAGCCAAAATTTCATACTCCCAGAGGCAAAGCAGGTGTTCAGCCTTGACCACATTGTTGTAGAAAATGCTATAGGCCCATTGAGACACCTTATTGATTAGGAAACTGTGGGAATGCTCCTCAAATCCCTAGGAACATTACAGGTCAAATGGCAATCTTGCAATCAAGCCTTTCAAGGGATAGCAGTATTGGGCCTGCCATTCTCCTGTTCTGTACAGGAGAGATCACAATTTCAGATAGCCATTTCTTACTGATTGGCAGTAGTTTACTCTGTGTGTGTGTGTTTAACTGGGGATTGAACTCCGGGGCATTCTACCTCCAAGCTATACCCGCAGCCCTGTTTTTTGTTCTTTATTTTGAAATGGTCTCACTAAGTTGTGGAAGGCCTTATTAAATAGCTGAGACTGGCTATGAACCTGCAGTCCTCCTGTCTCAGCCTCCCAAGTACTGGGATTTCAAGTGTGCACCACTGCTCCCGGCTAGTAGTTTACTATTGAAAAAAATGAGATATCTTGGTCAGGTGATATGGAACTCTTGAGTTATAACTGTCCATGGCTATACTTGTGCTTGTTGAACCAGAACATAGGTTGAGGCTAAGAAGGGCACCAATGTTGCCCAAGGCTTGGCATGTTAGTTAACAGTGCCATTTTTCCAATTTTTTTTGCAGTGTGTGAAGGCTTTGGTCTACTTTGATGTGCAGTCATGCAGACTAGATATCAGTAATGACAAAGGAGACACGCCCCTACACATTGCTGCACGCTGGGGTTACCAAGGCATCATAGAGACATTGCTACAGAATGGAGCATCCACAGAGATCCAGAACAGACTGAAAGAAACGCCGCTCAAGTGCGCATTAAATGCAAAGGTAGATCTTTTCATCTTTGAGCAGCAGTATGACTAAAAAAGTCAATATCCATAGATTAGCCTTGGTGGACAAGTGTGCATTAGCGCCTGGAAGAGAACTTGGCCTGTACTCTGCCTGCTACGTTTGGGACTTCATTGTTAGTAGGTTTTACTTACAATAGTTTCAGTTTTACTAGTAGTTTTGGTCAGTCTTGTTTGAAGAGCTGCTCCCAGCAGAGCTGGCCCAGCCTATGAGTGCTTTGGACTTATCAGCAAATGGCCCGAGTAAAAAATGGGATGACGGCTCTGGAAGAGAAAAGCAGAGGCAGGGAAATGGGGGAATGACAGCAGTACGTGTCTGAGCTCTGTTTCCCGTTATTGATTTTCAGCTTCTAGAAATCTTATTCTAATTTGACTGATTTGGGACATCATTGGGTATAGTTTCTTTCATAAATGATTCGTAACAAACACACTTTTTCCTGGTAGTATTTTCTGGAAACATGGTTTTGGCAACCTCTAGTGGAAGTGCTCACTGCTCTAGGGTGGCCAGGAAAGGGGGTGGCTCACGGAGACCAGTTCCTTGTGTCTCCACCTCCCAGCGCAGCCCTGGTGCAAGGGGTGCGTAGGAAGAGCAGATTGAGACTTGCTGGAGGAAGCAAGGGCCGTTGTGAGATGCAGCCATCTGTGGTACCCAGAGCTTCAGTGATTCATGCCTTGCAGAAGTGACTCCGTTTTAGTGCAGGCCCAACTTGTGCCTTTTGCTCATTTACCTGCTCCCTTTGATTTCCAGCTCTCTTCTAGAGAGTTTGCACTTGTTCACTTCTTATTCTGGGAGAAGCACAGTTTCTGACTAATTTTAGACCACTTTATTGAAGTATGATTGACATACAAAAGGCTGTACACATTTCAGATACACAGCCTGATAGATTTGGAGGTAAGTATATACCTATGAGACCATCTCCTCAATCTATGCTGTAAACATAGACATCACCTGCAGAAGTTCCCTCTCACCCTCATTATTCTTACTGTTTTTGTATGTAGGAAGCATGCCTAGTATAAGGTCTATGGTAGCACTGGTTTTGAAGGGTTAAATCCCTGCTCTGGGGGCGTGTGGGGGTGGGGGGCGTCAGCTGTATTGCCACTGTATTGCCAAGAGGACTAAGTGGAACTGCCCTTATCTGATGTCAACTAGGATGCCTCAGCAGGATGGGTTTTCTCCCACTGTGGCTTCTGCCAAAGGCCCTTCTACAAGGGCAGCTGCAGAGGAGAGAGCAAGCTGCCTTCCTGGCTCAGCTCTGAGCTACCCCTAGCTTAAGACCTGTGGGTGCAGGTGGGAAGGTCACACTCATTACCTATGTATGCACCAGTCAGGGTCAGAAGGGGAGCCAGAAAAGGGAGCCTTTGAGGCCCTTCATAGGAGGCACTGACTCCTACTGGGCAGGATAGCATAATATGATGGGAGGAAAGCCCAGTTCCCTTCCTGTGATCCTGAATAAGCTCCCACCTGCTCCAGGTCTTGGTTTTCTGATTTATGCTAGGGTGTTCCTAGGATGCAGGACCAGTGGGTGGCCATGCTGTGTTATGACCTGTCTCACGCTGTGCTTTTCATTTCCCCTTTGTCCTCCTAGATTCTGTCTGTAATGGAAGCCCATCATCTGTCCTTTGAAAGAAGGCTGAAGTCTTTTGAGGCAAGTCACCAGGGCTCTGCTTGGTGGTTATATTGGAGCCCAGAGGCCTCTCCTCTGGTCCTCATGTGCCTGTATGTCCATGTCTCTTCTCTTGTCTGGGCTCCCTTACTGCAGGTCCCTGCACAGTCCCCTCAATGCTCCGTGGATTCCATCAGCCAGGGGTCCTCCACCTCCAGCTTCTCCTCTGTGTCAGGGAATTCTAGACAAGAGGAGATCAAGAAGGACTACCGAGAGGTGAGCCTTCCAGATGGGAGGACAGGGAAGAGGCCCTGAAGGCCCTGGTGTTAAGGCAGCCAGTTAAAGACCATAGCCTGACAAGTGCTGCCTGATGAACCTGTTCACCAGTTACACAGCGCTTCTCTGCAGAGGCCAAGGTCAATGCCTTGGAGAAGGGCTCAGTTGTATCGCACACTGCTCTTCACTTCTGCTGGCCCTTCCAGGGCCCTCCCTCAGCAGCTCCTTGTTTGGTGGGGTGTGTGTCTGAGAGAGGAGGAGAGAGAAAGAGAGAAAGAGAATATATTCTAAGAAAAATAGAAGTAAAGCTACCCATAGATCCAGATTTCAGACCTCTTACAAAGTATATTCCCTGTCTTCCACCCTGACCCCATAAGCACCCTGGTTAATTATCTGGCTTGTTATAGAGTTTTAAGTACATTTACATGTAGATACATGTTACACATTTTGTAAAAGCCGATATATTGCCTGGTGGGGTTTTTTCCACCCCCTTTTAACTTCTCCTGGAGCCTGTTCAATGTCAGCGCAGTAGCTCTGCCTCATTCTTTCACTGAAGAGTGGGCCATTGTATGGCTCTTCCACAGCAGGTTTTGCAGTTAGTTCACTGACTCTCCTGGTGTTCCCTCCCATCTCCCAGCCATGACCTGCTCTGGGAGGGTCCAGTAAGCTTATCTCTATGCAAAGCCACAGCGAAGCCCCCGAGAGACATGGTGCACAGTGTAACAGAGACCTGAACGCTTTTTTGGGAGGGAGCGTCCACCCTTGTGCCACCCCCAGCTACTGGCTAAGAGGAGCTGAGCATATGTAGTTCTGAATCACAGGGTGGCCATCTTCTCACCAGTGATGACAATATCAAGGTCACCGTCATCTCACCTTTCCATGTAATCAGTGGTTACTTTTTGTGTGTGTGTGTATGTGGTACTGGGGATTAAAGCCAGGGGCATTCTACTTCCAGGGTTATGTTTTACACACTAAGTTGCAGTGGGCTCTGTGCACACTAGCACCTTCCAGAATATCCTGCCTGAGCAGCTTTAGGGATGTGTTTGAAAGATACTAAATGAACTGCTATAACAACTACACATAGACAAATGAAGGTTGCTAGGTTTTCAGAACATCTATATTATTTCCGTTGTTTTATTATTAAGATAATTTTCCTAACATTGTTTTTCCTTTTATCAAGGTAGAAAAACTTTTAAGAGCAGTTGCTGATGGAGATCTAGAAATGGTGAGTTTTTAGAAGAACATTTTAAGAAAGCTTGTTCTCAATATAAAACAGCTAGCCTTGTGCTTTTTTCTCCAGTTCAGCCTGGAGCTGTGTGGGTTCCTTGTTCAGTTCCACGTGGAAGGTGGTGCATTCAGCATGTTTGGTAATGGTGATGATGCTGTGTTTTCTCCAACAAGGAAGTGCATAGTGAACATGGTTCCTGCCTTCTAGACATTCCAACTCTGATAGTTGGCAAGAAGGCCAGAACACACCTAGTGGCATAGGGTGTGGGCTCAGAGCCCAGACCCAACAGCCAGGGAGCAAGGTGGCAGCCAGGTCCTAAGTGAGCACAGAGATGTGGGAGAGGAGGAGGTGGCAGGGTGAAGCCGAAGCCAGAGGAGTGAGTGAGGCTGCCCTGCATTGTAGGCAGCTCCGGCCCCCTGCCAGGAGGCTGAGCACTGAGGCTCAGAGCTCCTGGGAGTCACAAGCAGAGGTCTGAACAAGATGGTACTGACTGCTCTGAGTCCACAGCTAGCGAGGATGTCATGGCCTTGAGAGAAGGCACCTTGCTAATCATCACTGTCAGGGGGCAGGGTGCATCTCATGATGGGATCTCTGGATGGCAGAGACAGCCTTTGTGGGATTCCCACAGGCAGTTTCCCCTGGCTTTCTTTCGGCTTCTGGAAACGAATGTGTCTTCTACTTTTAGTAGTAAATCAGGTGGTTACCAGATTGGGAGGCCTGGGTTAGTGATATGTTTCAGGAGTGTTTTCCACTGATGCTTGTGTTTAAGGTGGTGAGCCTTGGGGATGTAAGAATCTGAATATAGTTATCAGTGTTCTAGCCTTCACTCAGAGGCCACTGTCATCCCTTCAGAGGGGCACACAGGTTCTCTGGAGGACATGTATAGCTGAGTCTGGCTGCTGTTAGGTAGCTCCTCATGAGATCAGCCCTGGGAGAACCCAGACTTCACTGCAAAAGCAAATGAGGATGTCTTAGGCACCCTAAGAGCCAGCGTGTGAGCCAGCAGAGCCTGTGTGAAGAACAGCTGCCCTATGCCCTGGTTTCTGCTATGGTGGATGGGGCTGGGCTACTCATGAAGGGGATGAACGGGCAAACTGTTCCCTGAGTCACCATCCAAACTGACCCACATTGGTTGTTTCATCCAAAACCCCTGCTGAGACCACTTGCTGGTTGGACTCCCACCCCAGTCTTGATCCCTTCTTCTCACCAAGAGGAACTGCCTGTGTTCTGTGCCAGCTAGGCTGTTGGGGGCAGCCCCTGCAGAGAGGCCTTTGGCATCTCCCTGCAGAGTGCCTGTCTGCAGAGCTGTGGAAGGGACCTGGAGCCTAGAAGGTTTGGAGGTGATGGGGGGTCTTCCCGGAAGCTTTGTCCCTCCTTGCAGGCACTTGCTGATTTCTTGGTACCTACAGTTGGGCCTAGAAATGCACGTAAATGTGGCTTTCTTTTCTCAAATCGAACATCCTGGAAGCTAGTCCTTACATAAACGTGAACTGTTTGGGGGTCTTTTCAATGCTTTTACCTGTGGGCTGGTGCACGAGAGTGGAAGGAACATTGGTGTGGAGTCAGGGAGCTTACTTTTGGGTGCCGCCACTACCATCTACTAGTTTTGGGCTCTAGAATGAGTTGTTGACCCCTCAGCCCAAGTTTTCTGTCAGGTAAGAAGGTAGGGGTCTGGAGCTGCCTCACAGGTTGTTGAAAGCAAACAGCTAGGAAGTGTAAGAGGGACCTGGGTTTGAAAGCCCTTGCCCTGAGGCAGCACCAGTGTTTCCCTTCTTAGGATAGAAGAAAAGACTCCAACTTGAGCTGTAAAAATGTTGGGTTAATCCCTCTATGTCCCCATTAGAAGAATTTAGGAAGGCCTGAGCGCAGGTGAACCTGGGAGTCTGCATTGGGAAGCAGAAACCATATATAAATTACCTAGGGGGCTGAGGAAGGAAGCGTGGGCCCCGACTGTAGAACAGTTCAGTGTGTGTGGTGTATGAGATGCTCTGTAGCTCGTGAAGGCTCTAAGGATAACTTGGTTCCTGTTTTTCCTTACTTCCCAACACCAGGTGCGTTACCTATTGGAGTGGACTGAGGAGGACCTGGATGAAGTGGATGACGCTGTCAGCGCAGTTGATCTTGAATTCTGTCACCCCTTGTGCCAGTGCCCCAAATGTGCTCCAGCTCAAAAGGTTCAGCTTTGCCTCTGTGGGTAGAGTGGGAGCCAGGAGATAAACTCTTCTTTTCCCCCGCGAGATATGCTGAGGGTAGAGAGAAACTTAACAGTAGCGCAGAATGCAGTGTGGACCTCCGGCTTCTGAGCAGGGGCGTGTGCTTTGTGTCACAGCCCAGCTTCTCCCTGGGCTCTCGTCGTGTGGTAGGAGCCTGTGATCAGGCCTGCCCTAGGGTCTCTGTCCTTATTGTGGGTGGAGGTCCCTGGGGGGATGCACACTTTCTACCTTTGCTCATTTTGGTTTGTCCTTTGTGGAGACTGCCCTCCAAGTACAGAGAGATCCCTGTACTTTAACCCAGTGTCCCCCAGTGGCAACATCTTGCAAAACTACAGTTTAAAAAAAAAAAAAGTAAGCCGGGCGTGGTGGCGCACGCTTGTAATCCCAGCATTTGGGAGGCTGAGACCAGAGGATCCGGGTTCGCAGCCAGCCTCAGCTACCTAGTGAGGCACTCCGCAACTTAGTGAGACTCGGTTTCAAAATAAAGAATAAAAAATAGGGCTGGGGGTATAGCTCGGAGGTAGAACGCCCCTGAGTTCAACCCCCAGTACCACAAAAAAAAAAAAAAAAAAAAAAAAAAAAAAAAAAAAAAAAAAAAAAAAAAAAAAGTCCCGCAAATCCCCAGCATATTGACATTGATGGAATCAATTGATCTTTTCTTTTTTTCCTTTGTGGTACTGGGGATTAAATCCAGGGATGTTCTACCTCTGAGCTCTCCCCTCCCCCCGAGTGCTATTGTATTTATTATTTTGAAAGAGGGTCTTGCTAAGTTACCATCAGTTGGCCTTGAACCTGCACTCCTCCTGTCTCAGCCTCCCAAGTACTGGGATTGCAGGCATTCCACCTGGCTGATTGAAAGTTTTTTTGGTGTCACTTGTGCTCATTTGCATGTGTATTTAGTCCTTTGCAATTCTTGTGTAGGTTTGTGTATCCACCACCACGTTAAAGACAAGAACAGTTTTCTCACTCCAGAAAGAGTCACTCATGTTGCCTTTTTATAACCCTGCACCCATCCCTCTCTCTGTCATACCCTACTCCACTAGCTCTCATTCCTGCAATCACCAATCTGTGTGCGCCTCTAGTCCCAGCTACTTGGGAGGTTGAGGCATGAGGATCACATAGGCCCAAGAGTTTAAGACTAGCCTGGGCAACATTCTGAGACCTCATCTAAAATAAATAAATAATAAAAATGAAAATGGAAAAAGAAAGAAAAAGTTTTGTAAATGTGATCACACAGTATAGTCTTTTGTGGCTGGCTTAGGTCACTCAGCATGACTCCAAGGTATTTCATGTAATCCACAGTTCTTCCTTTATTTTCGGGTAGTATTCCATGTTGTATATGCCACCATTTGTTTAACTATTCACTTGTGGAAGAACATGTGTCAGTTGTTTCTGATTTTGAGGATATTACAAATAAAGTGGCTATGAACATTCATGTACAGGCTTTTGTGAGAATATGGGTTTGTATTTCCCTAGGGTACATATCCAGGAGTGCAATTGATGAGTCCCATGGCAGGCGTATGGCATTGCATGGTTAATTTTGTAAGGAACTGATAGACTTTTGAGAATGGCAGTACCATGTCACACCGCCGCCAGCCACCAGCAGTGTCTGCGTGACGCAGCTTCTCCACGCCCTCTGAATTTGGTGTTGTCACTGTTTTTATTTTAGCCATTTTGATGGTCATGTGGTGCTTTCTCATTGTGGTTTTAATTCATATTTTCTTAGTGGCTGATGATGTTGACTCTCTTTTCATAAGCCTATGTGAACATCTTTTTGTGTACTTCAGTAAAATGTCTGCTCGACTCTTTCGCACACTTTCTAATTTATTTTTCTTTACTGTTGAGTTTTGAGAGTTCTTTATATATTCTAGATACTGGCTCTTTGTCACGTAGATGGTTTGCAAATATTTTCATTCAGTTTGTATCTTTTTTTTTTTTTTTTTTTTTTTTTTTGCAGTACTAGGGATTGAACTCAGGGGCATTCTACCTCTGAGCTACACCCCCAGTCCTATATTTTTTTATTCTTTATTTTGAAACCGAGTCTCACTTAGTTGCAGAGTGCCTCACTAGGTAGCTGAGGCTGGCCGCGAACCCGGATCCTCCGGTCTCAGCCTCCCGAATGCTGGGATTACAAGCGTGCGCCACCACGCCCGGC
>PVLC010007214.1:0-64548 GCA_004027655.1 Graphiurus murinus | reverse complement strand
AAAAAAAAAAAAGAAAGAACTGGGAAATTGAACTAACTAGACACTTCATAAAAGAAGAAATACATATGGCCCATAAATATATGAAAAAATATTCAATATCATTAGCAATCAGGGAGATGCAAATCAAAACTATACTGAAATTCCATCTAACCCCAATTAGAATGGCAATAATCAAGAAGTCAAACAATAAATGCTGGTGAGGATATGGGGAAATAGGGACTCATACACTGTTGATGGGATTTAAAATTAGTACAGCTGCTATGGAGTTTGGTGTGGAGATTCCTCAGAAAACTAGGAATGGCCTTTTACCTCCTTGGTTAGGTTTATTTCGATGTATTTTGTTGTTTTGGGAGACAGTGTGAGTGGAAATGTTTTCAGGATTTCTTTTTCAGTGGATTTATGGATGGCATAAAGAAAAGCTTCAGATTTTTTAAGATTGATTTTTTTTTTTTTTTTTATCCAGACACTTGGCTGAATTTGTTGATCAGTTCTAAAAGCCTTTTAGTTGAGTTTATTGGGTCTTCTAAGTATAATATCATATCATCTTCAAATAGAGAAAGTTCTAGTTCTTCTTTTCCTATTTGTATTTCTTTAATTTCCTTCTCTTGCCTTATTGCTCTGGCTAGAGCTTCAAGTACTATATTGAAAAGGAGTCGTGATAATGGACATCCTTGTCTTATTCCTGTGTTTAAGGGAAATTCTTGTAGTTTTTCCTCATTTCATATGATGTTGGTTGTGGGCCTATTGTATATTGCCTTTATAATGTTGAGGTATCTTCCTTCTATTCTGATTCTCTGCAGTGTTTTAGCATGATGGGTGTTGGATTTTGTCAATTGCTTTTTCAAAACTACCCTGAGATTTTACCTAATCCCAATTGGAATAGCAATCATTAAAAACACAAACAACAACAAAAGCTGGTGAGGATGTGGAGAAGTTGGTGGGATTGCAAATTAGTGCAACCACTCTGGAAAACAATGTGGAGGATCCACAGAAGAACGGGAATGAACCTACCATATGACCCAGCAATATCACTCCTGTGTATCCACCTAAAAGAATGGAAACCAAACTACCAGAGCAATGCATGCATATCTATGTTTATAACAGGACAATTGCCAAACTATGGAACTGGCTGATATGTCCATCAACAGAAGAATGGATTACCAAATTGTGGGATATGTGCACAATGGAATTTTACTCAACCATAAAGAAGAACAAAATTATGCCATTTGCAGGGAAATGGATGGCTCTGGAAAACATTATGTTAAGAGAGACTAGTCAGTCACAAAAAGTGAATGTTCTCCCTAATATGCGGAAGCTAGGGAGAAAATGGGACATAGGAGGACTCCAGACTAAGGAGGAGAAACCTTAGATAAGTGAAGAAGGTGACTTAACTGAGGGAGAAGGGGAAAAGGGAAGAGGTAAACTCTTCAATGGACATGATGTACATACACACATCTATAAAAGTCAATCACTTCTGAGCATGGGAAGGAGGGGAGGAGGAGGGAATAGGGCGGGAACTGGAGAAGAGCTCAATGAGTGCTGTGTGCATGTCTGCCTCTTCCAGCCTGAACTTCATCAAGATGTATGATTACAATGCACGAATAAAAATTAAAATAAATTGATAAAATAATTTTTGTGTGTGGTACTGGGGATTGAACCCAGGAGCATTCTACCTCTGAGTTGCACCTCCAGCCCTATTTTTAATTCTTTATTTTGAAACAGGGTCTCACTAAGTTGTGGACGGCCTCACTGAGTAGCTGAGGCTGGCCACGAACCTGCAATCCTCTTGTTTCAGCCTCCCAAGTATGGGATTACAAGCGTGCGCCACCACGCCCAGTTGATAAAACAATTTTTTAAAGTTTATTTTTGGAGAGGGAACCAGAGGAACACCCACCAGATGCTGTGTGCAAGTATGCCACAATCACTATGAATTGCATTATAATGTGAGACCATAAAGCACCAATAAAAGTATTTAATTTTTTTTTTAAAAAGAGAAGAAAACTAGG
This sequence comes from Graphiurus murinus, assembly GCA_004027655.1. Lineage (NCBI taxonomy): Eukaryota > Metazoa > Chordata > Mammalia > Rodentia > Gliridae > Graphiurus > Graphiurus murinus. The sequence goes on along the minus strand of PVLC010007214.1, from coordinate 62,542 downwards.
AATGGATCCACCATATGGTTCAGCTATGCCACTCATGGATATCTTTCTTAAGGGACTGAAATTGGAATTTTTAAAGTAAATTTATTATTGACACCAATTAAATTGTTGGTAGCACTTTTACCCTATATTCCATTCATTCAATAGGCTTTTCTAACTGAGATGTCTTTCAACAAGTACATGTTGTCAAGGTTGCCTGTCTTCTGTCCTGCTTCTGTATGTTTGACATTAAAATACACTAACGTTTGTCAAAAGAAACAGTAACAAGGCTGTCATATGTCCAGGTTTACCTTGCTTTATGAAATACATATACTCCTAAAAAAGTTGCACTGAAGTGGGATTTTTGGTAAATTGTTTCATATTTTATGTTCTTTTCAAAAATAAAAATCAATACTAACCTCTTTTTTTTATAGAGAAATTGAGATTCTGTATGCCAAGTTTGCTTAAATTGAAGTATGCCTATAAGAACCATTTTTAAAATTAGGTAAACACAGAAAGCACATTCATTTATTTATGAGTTTATTCAACAAATATTTATGTAGTATCTTCTGCACGTGAGGCACTGTTGGGAATTCAACCACAAATAAGCCAAAGCTCTGTCCTCCTGGAGATTAAATTCCAGTGGGGCAGTCAGACTAAACAAGTAAATAATTGCATAATATAATTTCAGGTAGCTGAAAATGCTATAAAGAAAAAAAATGCGGAATAAAAGGATGGAGAGGGTTGTGGTGGATTTTAGACAGTGCATTCATTTTTCGATAGCTGCATAAAAAATTACCACAAATTTAGTGGCTGAAAACAAGATAAATTTGTTATCCCACCCTTTTTTGGGGGTCAGGAACCAAGGCATGAGTAAACTGGACCTCTGGTTAGCTCTCACAGGTTATGGTCAAAGGGTCAGACAGAAATGGGGGTCACATCTAAGGTGTGGGGTCCTCTTCTGAGCTTCCGTGTTTGTTGGCAGAATTTATTTATTTTCAGTTAACAAGCTCCCTTAGGCCTCTTCTGTAAGGACATTAACTCTATTCATCAGTGTGGAACCCTCATGACCTGACCTTGTTCTGAAGGCCCTACCTTCTTATACCATCTTGGGGGTTAGGTTTCAACATATAAGGGGGGAACATAAACATTCAGACCATAGCACTTACATGGACAATCTGCTGAAGCAATTCTGAACCCACTACGCAGCACCAACCATTGTCAGTCCTGGGCACAGCACTGGGAATATGGTGGTTTGAGAGATATGGTCCTTGCCCTTAAGGGATTTATGAGCACTGCAATTGTTAATGCCTGCCTCAGAGGTGAACTAGGACAGGATATTGGTGGAGGGGAATGTGTTGGCATATACAATATCTCAGACATTTGGGAGATTAAGAGGAAAAATAAGGATTGTGGAATCAGACATCTGTTGTGGGAGCTCTTGACATTTTGCTTCTCCGGGAGAGTCCTACTAAACTTGAAGCTCTAAGGACCTCCTAGTCATTTCAGGCTGTGGGAGTTAAAAGACATACAGGTTAAGAAGTATCCATCCTAGAAGGATGACCCTTACCAGGAAGAAGTAAGTCTGTTGCCATATAATAGGGCAAGGAGGAAAATACTTGCCTCCAGGTAATTGCAAGTGATCTATTGGGGCATTTCTTGATACTCCCCCTACCCAATTTTAATGGTAAATGGACAATCCTGACAGTTCCATGACAACCAGGAGTTCGGACCTCCCTGGGTACTCCACCAACCTAGCCACCTAGCACAGTTGAGGTCGAGCTGAGGATGAGTGGGATCTGGGATGGGTAGTAGAGTAGGGAGACAGTGATCTCAGCAGCAGGCAGCAGGACCAGCTGCAGGAATGGGGGCTAATAGTTTATTTTACTATCCTTCCTCTTAAGTTTCCCCCAGAGAAGAGAACAATCAGAATCTCAGTGAATTGTTCCCAGATAGGGCGACTTACTGTATGAAGCAGGTGAGTGCAAACAGCACAAGGAGGGTGGACTATAGTGGACTTCATGAAGTGATGTGTAGATCACCTCTCCAGGGCTGAGGTCTCAATTATCAGCTGCCTGGAATGTCACCTGAGGAAATTCATTAGGTCCTCCCGGAAGTAGTAACAGCTCCATCTTTAATAGCTCCCTCAAAGGAAGCTGGGTAGCCCAAGTTTATAGTCCCTCCCGAGGGAATGCTCACACCCAAGACTGCCAATGCCAGGGTAAAGTGGTCCTTCCTCCTTGCTTCAATTTGAGACAATTTTGAAATTTGAAAGCTTATTCAAGCTTCAGAGTATCCAGAGAGATTAGCTGCAGTCTCTTTGACAAATACATCACAATTCGACTTCTCCTTCTGCCCTGTTCAACTTCTTTTATAGATATTATTCCCAGAGAATTCTCTAATAAACATGCCTGCAAATTTCCACTCAGCTTTTGGTTAGCTATCACTGAGTATTTCCCATGTTCTAGACTTATGCTATCCAATAAGGTAGTACTAGCCACTGTGGCTACCAAGCACTTGAAATATGGCTAATTTGAATTGAAATGTGCTATCAGTGCAAAATATACACCAGCTTTTGAAGACTAAAGACTTGGTATACAAAAATAATGTAAAACATCTCATTAATAGCTTTCTATATTAGTTACATTGTTATAAGTCAAATAATAACCTTAAAATTTTCTCACCTATCTCCTTTTAGTATTTTTAATGTGGCTAGTACATCTGCAAGAACATGGATGAATCCAGAGAAAATTATGTTAAGTGAAAGAAGAATCTAGGCACAACAAAACAAATGCCACCCGATCTCACTTACATGTAGAATCTAAAAAAGTTGAATTAGTAGAAGTAGAGAATAGAATGGTGGTTGACAGAGGCCAGGGTGGGGAAATGGGCAGGGAAAGGCAAGATGTTAGTCAAAGGATACAAAGCTTCACTGAGACAGGAAGAATAAACTTGAGTGATCTGTGGCACAGCATGGTGACTATAGTTAATATTAATATATTGTACATTTCAAAATTCCTAAGAGAGTAGATTTTTGATGTTCTCACCACAAAGAAATGACAAATATGTGAGGTGACAGATATGTTAATTAGTCTGATTTAATCATCTCATAGTGTGTACATGCATTATAACATCGCCCCATACCCCATAAATAGATATAATTTTGTCAATTAAAAGTAAAATAAAATTTATAAAATTAATAAAAATTATAAAATGCATGAGACTTCCATTTATGACCATTCTAGACATTAAAAAAAAATGCTTAATAAGAATTCCAGGAAATACATTTGTGTTCCTATTTATCAATGAGAAACAGATTCAAGTTCACAGTCAAAGTGTGGTAAGAGCATGACTTGAACCCAGGTGAGGAGCAGAGCAACAGAGCAGGTTCACAGGTCCCACGCACAGGAGGACCCAGCACGTGGTTTTGTGCTCTCCTGGCACCATCCAGAGAGTTTTAATAATTGTATCTTTGAATTTGGGCTTTGTAAGTGAAGTCTGATGGGACAAAGGAACATATGTGTGAGCACAGGAGAGAGACACAATATAAGTCTGCCACTCCTTGCCACCCCATTGACACGTAGCATTGGGGAGGCCCCATGACATAGAATTTCAGTGGACTCAGAATGCCTGAGAGTTTAGCAAGAGGCAAAGTGAATACGAGGCATGTTACATATCCCAACAAATAAATGGAGGTGGCTGACAGCTCCAAGAGGCATGTCACTTTCATTTGAACCAGACCTTGCTTCCAACGCAGAAACAGCACAATGGCATTCTAAGAAACATAAGCAACCAACGAACCCTATCGTATTCTTTCTTACTCTTGTCACCTCCCTTTATTGGCCAACACTCAGGCTGGAAATGGTGGCACAGGAGGAATGAGAGAGATGAGACATCCCACATTCTTCTTCTTTAAATTCCTCCTCCCTCAGCAGTCAGCCAAAGGCAGGAAGTGAAAAAACACAGTTATTTCAGTTTTGTGCATGGTTTCCACTGTTCTAATAGCAAAGCAACACGTGCTAGCTGTGAAATATGAGCTGTGTAGTTTGATGATTCTCTGAGTTAATGTTTACATTTCAAAACTAGCCTTCACAACTTCAAGTTGAATAGCAAAAGGTATGCTGATAATTTAAGGTTTTAATTTCTTTTCACGTAGAATAGCACTAAATAGCAAGTAAAAGTACATCATAATAAGTCATGAGAGAGACCACAGAGGAAAAGAAAAAGCTGTATATTTCTGTACCACTAATGACATTTTTCTTCCTGCTTTCTGAACAAGGGACCCTGTATTTTCATTTTGCACTGGGCCCCACAAATGTAGCTGGTCAGGGTACAGAAGTTTCAGAGCAAGTGCCACTAGGTGCTACACCATATTAACCCACAGAGGTAGGTCCTGTTGTCATAACCACTGTATACACATTGGTCAGAAGGGCTATGTGGGCCACCATTAAGCTATATCCCATCTCTGACACATTCTCCTCTGGTCATGACCTTGAGCTTCCATTCCAAGCCTCAGTTTCTTCAGTAGCAACACCTCTTAGCATGCGTCTGTGAAAATTAAATGGCACAAAGCATGGGATCATACTAATTGCTGTGTATCTACCCTTATGTAAAGGTTTGTGATTGCTCTTGCACTCCACCATAAGGACAAGACTGACCTCACAACCTAGATTGGACCTACTCACGGGAGGCAGGGCTGGTGGTTTATTGATAAGCAGAGACTAGCTGTTCTCTACTTGAATCCTTGCATGGGGGTTGCATCCTTTCCACAGAGTTCTGTGGAGGAAAAGCAGCCCAGGGATGAGAGCACTGCCAGGAAGTTTGGGAAGAATGACAAGATGCCAGAGACTGAACTCAATACCACCAAGTCAAAACCCTGTGCCCAGAAACTCAAGTCGATCTATGGTGGATCCCCAGCCAAACTTGCCAGTTGAAAAGTTCATATGAACTTTGGGGTTTTGTTGCAAAACATGTAATCAGGCCAGGGTTCAGGTTCCATAACAAAAAGTTCTTCCCAGCCGGGTGACCGCAAGCCAGTCTGACATTTGTAAGTGCATTTCCATGGAAAGAAAAAAAAAAAAAAAAGGGCACTGCTTAATTGCATTAGAACTGTACCAGATTCCATGGGAGAACATTGACATGCTTTGACAAGCATGAGGAAAACTTACTCCTCTCAGTGATGTGTCCGTTTTCTTTGGGGTCATGGCCATTATGGTGGAGATAGCATTCATAGAAGAACTAGAGTTTATTTCCATAATGAAAACCAAGTTGGCAGAGCTTTCTGAGTAGCAATCACAGCAACCACCCAGCAGACTGTCACCAAACCATCCTGCTTCCTTCCAGTCACAAGGATTGCAATTCTGCAATTCTGTTCTGCCCAGTGCCTTTATGGCATAGAAATTTCCGAGAATGAAAGGGATGTTAAGTAAGGGGAGAATCTCAGGTTAGAGAAAAAAAGCAAAATAAGTAGAAATAATACACATTGCTGGTTTAGTGTTGTTTGTTAACCAGGAAAATAGAAAAAGAATGTGGAATGAAATCTCTCAAAGATGGTCGTTCAAAGTACATAGGACTCAGGGGAAAGAATTTTAGGAAGGAAGTTGAAAATTATAGATGTTTCCAACAGGAAAATTGTATAAATGGACATTTCCTAAAAGGGAAGTGTTTAACTATGCTTCATGGAAGCTAAGAACCATATTTCTGTAACAGGGATAATATTTTGCAAATATTACACTTTTAACATTTTAGTTTCATCTTAAATCACCTTCCCCTGCCGTCTTCCACCTCCGAGGCTGAGGCATGAGGCTCATGGCCCCAGGGACACTGCCTAGAACAAAGAGGCCATTGATCAGTTTGAATCTCAGAGCTGACTCTCTTGACCTCTTAAGCAAGAAAAGAGTCTTCAAAGCCAGGCATTGTTGAGAAGGAAAGGGATTTTCTAAATTCCTTTAGCTCCCATTAGTATATCAAGAGCCATACCTGGTGGAATAGATCCTAGAGATTTACCATGTACCATCAGGATAGGATGCAGAGAAGTGGAAAGCTGGCTGCGTTTAGCCTGGGGACTGAATGGAGAAGGCAGAAGGGGCCGGGAAGATGAGGGAAGCCAGGTAGGTCCCAACCCTTCAGTCATAATCCCTGGAAAAGAGGACACATTAGATGGGCTGAGAATAGCAGGACGCTAGCAGTGCACTTCTCGTTACCTTTCTCTGAGGAATCTAGGGGAAGGCTAAAAATCTTAAGGTGAAGTTCTGTGTATGGTCACCACCGACATGGTGCAAAGCAATGGGTCAGTAGTAGAAACGAGAGGTAACCTGGCAGGTGAGCCTAAACCCATGCACCTATGTCCCTAGTGCCCTAGGGGTGGCATGTTGGGGTTCTAGACTATAGGGACATGAAGGTGCTAGAAAGACAAGTGGGATGGAATGAAAACTATGGTAAAACCATGGTCAGGATGAAGGGGCCCTAAGAGGTCTTGAGAGTAGGAAGCACAGCCAGAAGTGGGTGCCAGCCCATCACCCCAGATGTCCAGGTGTGCAGTGATCCCCAGTACAGGGAGCAGGCAAAACCTGCCACTTTATAGTGAAGACCAGCAAGGATCTGGAGGACCCCACAGGGTCCCTTCGCTCCACAAAATGACATGATGGAAGCCTCCTCAAACACCCCAGACCACCTTGGTATGGAGAATGAGTTTTTACCTACAGAGAACAGAGATTTCGGAAAAGAATATTTAAACTAGCCTTGGAAGAAAATTAAACTTCTAGTAAACACACTAAATTAAAATGAGGATATTTAAACTGGAAAAAGACGCATATAGAGTTCATTGGCAAGTAAGGGTAGGTGCCTAAGGCAGATCAGATGAGCGTCAGGAAGTTTGCTATTAGACCTGTGAGTGGAGTGTGAGTCTGCAGCCTGCTACATCTTAATCCTCACTGCTCCTTACCATTCTGTTGAGTGTGCGCATGTCAACTTCCTTTAAGTCAAAGCAAATTTGGTGTTCGGAAGTGTCCTCCGGGAAGCCCAGGGGCACAAGAAACTTGCTTTAATGTCCCAAAAAAGCAAGAGCAATTTGAAGTTTGCAAGATATCCTCTTGAGAAGTCCTCAAGGCTCACATCCCTTGAATTAAAATCAAAGCTCCTGGAAAGACTCGCTGAGCCCATTGTGCTTCGTGGAAAAGTGGAGGTCAGCATTCTTTTGCAAGGGGGAAGATAGTATTGCCAACTGTGGGTAGGATATGGGAGACATGGAGTGAAAACATCACAAGTCTATCTTTCTAATAATATCTCAACTGAACCCATGGTATGGTGAAGCAAACTAGGTAGACTCGTTTGTATAAGAATAAAGTCTAAACTTGGTGGTGAGAGGTGGCTGGCAACAGTTGGTGAGCAGAGCTCCATTCACATCCACCCCTGGAGTGTGCAGGGCATTGCTTATATAGCTAGCTGTATGCACACATGTTTGTGGCCCAGGCAGAGCCTAAAACATTTCAAAGACATCAGGAAGCTGAACTTCAATTGCAAAGCTGAATCTGGGGGACAGAGTAAAGAAAACAGTTGAACATATTGGGTCAGCTCCAAGGTGCTAAACTGCTATTGAATGCCAAGTTTGTTGCCATAGACTGTTTTAATTAAGCTACCTATATTTAGAAGCAGCCCTATCCTATCTCTGCCAACCTCATTGATTTTCTGCAGTTTCTGAAAATCAGTATACGAAAAAGCCTGATTGTTACAAAACATAGAACATCAGAAAGATTCAACTACAGATTATGAGCAGACTTGAGCATTGAGGATTAAAGTAGGATCTGGTCTACTTTATGGCTGAACATTGGACATTGCATATTCTGTGTCATAGAATCATAGATTGGACATTCAAAATAGCATGGCAACATTTAGAATAATGGTTTTCCTGCTTTTTACCATGTGCCACCAAATTCAGCCCATGCATAAATTTTATTTTTGTCAAAACAGGGATGTGTTCTGTTTAGGTGAGCCAGTGTGGAGCAGGGTCCACCTACCTGTGAGAAGTGGAAAAGATGAGTCATAACAAGAAGCCAGGGCCGAGGGCAGATCAACGTTTGCTGGAACCTGAGAGAAGTTTGCTCAGGAGAGTTTAACAAGGTGTGATCAAAGCTGTCAGCTCTTCTATTCAAAGGCAACTCGATGTTAAAGAGTAGTCAAGTAAACGGTGAAATCACTGTGATAACAATTCCATCAGGTGCACCACCCCGAAATTCACAGATTGAAGAAGCACAGACCGCAAAATGGGAGAGAACCAGTGGTTTAGTAAAATACATTCTTGAGAAAGGAAGTCATGCATTCCACATACCTTACTGTCATAGGCTGACATGCACTAATTCATCAAGTCCTGTCTGTGCTGGATGAAGTATCCAAAATCATCTAATCTCACCCATTCTTGCTTCCCTACACATTGGTCATACAGTTTGCACTAAAATAAGACATACTCCCTGGTTTCCATGTCCTTTCTACTTAGGATGGTATTGCATATTCTATGTCATAGAATCATAGATTCCCTGACTGGAAAAGATTAAAAAGTCTATCATGTTCACTTCTCCACATTTGGTAAAAAGGACCTCAACTGAAACATTACCATCAAGTGGTCCTTTGACATCTGCTACTTAAACATTTCCAGTAACCAGGACCCCACCACTTCTAAGCCAGCCCATTCTGCCTCTAAAGTTGTGGCCATAAGTTACCAAACTACTCTTGGAAATTTCTTATACTTTGTTAGCTAACACTGAACATTAGGTACTTTTTTTTTACCATTCTCTGCAAGACATTGTATGTATATTACTTTCTGAAGCACAGAATCAGTTTAAAGTATAGTGCTTCTCAAATTAATAGGAGTGATCGGGAGTTGATTGCGCTATGGTGTTTTCACACACATGCACAAGCACACACAGGCACATGCATTGCTACTCCAGTTCTAAAATTGTCATCAAGAATGGTTTATTTATTCAACCATTGGCTGTTCTTTTCTTTGGAAATTATTAACAGATCCAAAAGAGACTTTTTTTTTAAAGCTCACCAATTTGCTTCGGGATAGAAAAAAATATGAATGCAATTTATCATTTTGCCAAAATGAGTAAACCTTGATGAGGTGAGCATGCATCAATTGTATAAGTCAGTTACTATGGGAATGTCAGCATCGGCGGCGCTCATGCATTGTGTGGGTACCACATAAGCAGACTCAGCCAGGTCACAGACTCACCTCAGCATATGTGCAAATCATCTATGTGTTTGCTTCTGGCTGTGTGCAGGCTTTCTCCAAGAGTTATACCGTGGAAGAAATAATTACAGGTCTTGTCGGCATTTTTAAAGGATTAAATCATTTCTTTTCTGGCATATTTCCTTGTTGCAACTACTCTGACTGCAAGACATACCATCATGTCAATGACCCTTTTGGAGGGCATCAGGACATTTAATGTACATGTCAAGTACAAGATGTCCCAAGTTCAGAAATGGCCGGTGAACATCCATTCGAATTAAGGAAACATATTGTTTACTTTCCAGAGCATTAGATAAGTAACACACAAGGAAGTTTTTCAAATGAGAGGCTGCTAAGAGGAATGAGCTTGGGCTTGTTCGGTGTGCTTGCATTCTGTGACTTAACCCATTCCCCTGGCTGTTCTTGCAGCTCCCCTGTTCCTCAGTATGCTGCTTTCCTCTGTTTGCTTCTTCTCCTGGGCACATTTAATTCTCTGGCTTTGATGTTCAGAGGGGATGTTGAGTTACTCCAGCCAACTAGAACACCAGGGCCACCTCTAATCTGAACGTATCTTATTTAGGCTTCTTTAAGCTTCGAGGCTGGTACATCCTGCAAACCAGTTTCATCAGGGGAGATGCAGCCTATGAATTATGGACATAAATAGTATTGGGTAAGATTGACCTTCACACAGATGGATAAATAAGTGATAACCATGAGACAAATAAGAACATGCAGATAAATAAGTGATAATCTCAAGAAAACTTTTCTTCTCCTTAAATCAGCACCTGAAAACTTGGGAATTCTTCATTTCTTTTGCAAGAGAGAGCTCCAGAATGTCTCTGTAGACTGTTTGCTTTTGTCAGTGGTCCCCAGTGAAACTGAGACTACCCTGCCACATCTCCCAAGCTGCTTTCCAGAACACTGACATAGTCTGTGGGAAGTGACAGTGTACTCTTGTTTCTCACTATGGAAAACCATCTTAGAGGCTGAGTCTGGGGGTGGGGGGTTGTGGAAATGGTGGGGGATCCCTTTCCCAGGATAAGCTTTGCAAGACTTTTGCGTAAATCCTAAGAGGAAATTAAGCACGGGTCAGAGGCTCTCAGGGTCACTATTTTTGCCAATTCACTGGCAGGCCCTTCCCCAGCTTTGTTCAGCTAATTAATCCCCCCAAACACTCATTCACCACATGCAAATGATCACAGAAGGGAGCTTTTTCCTCTTCTATTTTTTAACATACACTTGAATTATACTCTTCTGACATCAGCTTCCAGCCCCACTGAGGGGTTTCCAACAGCCTAATAACAAACAGATTAGAGGCCAGAGGACCATGTATTCCTCGAGTCCTCCTCTGCGTCCAGCTGCGAGGCTGTGCTGCGATTACAGCAAAGGCAAGCCCAGGCTGTGGCTCCAACTCTGATGTTAAAATGGAAACGCGGTGTGAAGGCCTCAGGGGGGGATCCAAGAGCACTAACTTCGTTGCCCATCAGAGATGGATAATATTCCCTGTTCTGTTCCTGCTGGTGTCAGTTCCAAGTTGGAAAGCGGCCTTCTCTCCTAATTCAAGCTGGGGCCAGAATAGAGCAAGCCTTCTCAGATATTATAAGCCAGTGTGAGCTCAAAAAAGAATTCACCGCTCAAGGCCAAATAGCTTCAAAGCTAATAATCCTCCAGAGTCGGCGTGAGAGTGCTACAACTGTCAATGTCAACTTACACCATGCATGGTGAGAGCGAAACTTCAATAATGACATCACGGAGGAGAGGGCAGAGGGCAGCCGCTGCAGAGGGAAGTGCCTGGGCCCTTCAGATCTTTGAAACCTGCAAGGATTTATCTGGACTAACATGTCTCCATGTAGTCATTGCAGTTTTAGGCTACTCTGATTAAGGATTTAGTGTATTCAAAGGGTTTCGGCAGCAGCAAGATGACACGTTTTCGGGAGCTCTAGTGGATTCCATTATCTTCTTCTCTCTTCTTGTACAGATGCACCCCCCTCCCCAGCTGGGGACTCCCTCTACCCTGTCACATCCCCTCCAAAGCCTCCAGACGGGCCTCCTCAAACACGAGTTCCCCCAGTCCCCTCCCTTTGTGCATGCCTTGGTTTGATTGTCAAACAGGCCTGGCCGCACTTAGCCGCTTGAGTGTCAGGATGCAGACCCCAGCAGACTGGAACAAATTCCTTCAGGATTCCCCTGGGCCCCACGTAACTTCTTTGGCCAGCTCAGTGGTGAAAGGAACACAGGTTCCTGTTAGAATACACAGAGATACGTAGGGTCACAGTCACGGCTCAGAAGAATAAACTTCAGAGAATCTTAGGGGAGGGAAGACAAGGAGAAAGTAAAGCTCAGAGCAGGAGTGGAAGGTCAAGAAAGAATTATCCCCACCACTGCCGCTGCCTCCAAGGCCCATGAGGACAGGCAATTCAACTTTGCAGTTGGTTGCAGTCCACGATTGGAGCTAGCATGAACTCATCACGCAGTGAGCCTATCTGCCAGACACCCCAGTGACTGCAGGGAAGCCAAGTTAAAGAAAGCTCTTCTCTGGGGAAGGGAAATTGTCCTGAGATACTGGCAATGTAGAGGACCACGTTAGCGCCCCCTTCTGGAGGACCGTAAGGTTGACATCGTCTAGTGTTGGAAGCCCTGGAGGTGGCAACAGGAGTACAGCATCCTAAATCAGGCGTGGTGGTGTATGCGTGTAATCCCAGTGCTTGGGAGGCTGAGACTGGAGGATCATAGGCTCCAAGCCAGTCTTAGCAACTTAGAGAGACCCTCAATAACTTAGCAAAACCCTGCTTTAAAATATAAAGTAATATATAGCTGGGGGTATGACTTAGAGGTAGCCCCTGGGTCCAATCCCCAGTACCACACACACACACACACACACACACACACACACACAGAATACAACATCCCATTATCAAAAAGACAAAAATTAAAAATACTTGTGAGGATGTGGAGAAAGAGGAACACTTTTATGCTGTTGGTGGGAATGCAAATTAGTATAGTCATTATGGAAAACAACATAGCAGTTCTTAAAAAAAAATTAAAAATAGAGCTTCTATATGATCCAGAAATCCCACTCCTGGATATATAGCCAAAATAAATGAAATCAGCATACCAAAGAGATATTTGCATGACCATGTCTATTGCATCACTATTCACAATATACAGGATATGGAATTAACCTAAATATCCATCAATATCCAAAAAGAATATGTGGTAGATATACACAGTGGGTTACTATTTTGTCATTAGAAAAGCATGAAATTCTGTTGTTTTCAACTACACAGACTGACCTGGGATGTACTATGTTAAATGGAAGAAGTCAGGGACAGAAAGACAAACTTCATGTGATTTCACTCAGATGTGACATCTGACAAAGTTAATCTCATAGAAGTTGAAATATTAGTGGTTAGAAGAAACTAGAGAGAATGGGGAGAGAAGGAAGGGGCAGGAGGTTAATCAATGAGTACAGTGTTATTATTTGATAGGAAAAATAAGTTCTGGTGTTCTATGGCACAGCAGGGTGAATATAACAATAATAATGTAATATATATCTCAAGAGAGATTAGAGGACTTTGAATATGTTCACCTAAAGCAATGATAAAAGTTTAAGTTGATGAATATTCTAATTACCCTGAGTTGAACACTGTACATGAATCAAAATATCACATTATATTTCATAACTATGTACAAATACTACGTGCCAATCAAAACATTTAAAAATTAAAAAGAGTGAACACAGCATCTTACATTCAACAGACCAAAGTTGTTCTGCTTTGACTAGTTGTGCACCCTGAACAAGAGTTTTCACTTCTAAACTTGTCTTTTTCTGAAAAACTGAGGCTAAGGCCTCACAAGGTCAGGACTGTGTGAATATTACATAATATAATGAGGGCAAGTCACTTATCATAATATCTGGCTCCAGTACATGTTCAATAAATGGTATAGCCATTCTCATCATTGTTATTATTGTTGTTATTATTATTATTACTATTACTATCAGCATAATTCAAAGAATAGTTTTTACCTATATTTGAGGGAAGTAAAAATATTAGAACTTGAGAGAAGCATGAAAGCACTTGAGAGGAAAGAAATAGAAATGTCTGTGGACTAAACCATGCACAGCTCTTCATAGTGCTGACTCAATACACTTTGCAAGAGCAACATGCAGGCATGCCTCTGGAGTGTCGATGGAGCCCCACTCAGGAGTGACTGAAAAGCCAGCAACACTGAATTAATCAGCACTCTTCCTAGTCCTAACCCTAAGGTTCTTTTTCTTTGTCCCTAACTTTCGTTTTATATCATCTACATGAAAATATAATTTACACATAATAAAGTACACACATTTTAGGTACATGGTTTCGATGAGTTTGGGCAAAAATGTTCCCATGTAACCAACAGGACAATCAAAGTAATGAACATTACCTGCACACCAGAAAGTCCCCTTGTACCTCTCATTATGCATCCCCACATAGGCCACCACTGTTCTGCTTTCCGTCACTCTGGGTTAGATTTGTCTGTTCTTGGTCGTCAAGTAAATGGAATCCAGCCTGTGTTCTTTGGTGTCTGTCTTCTTTTGCTCAAGGTTTGTTATTTTATTGAGAGTATGGGCACTTTGTTCTGTTTCAATTGTTAAACAGTTACTGCTTTGTATGGATATATCACATGTTGTTTACCCATGCACCTACTGATGAACATTTGGATGGCTTCTATTTGGGGGTTATTAGAAATAAAGCTGCCATAAACATCCACTTCAAGTGTTTTTGTTTCTCTTGGGTAAATATATAGAAGGATAACTTCTTTAATCTTAAGATAAATTGCCAAGCAATTCTCCCTGGGGCTTGTGCCACATGGCACACCCACCAGCTATGTGGTTCCACATCCTGGCCCAGAGTGGCATATCAGGTTGACGCCATGGGAAGCACTTGCCCTGGCTGAGGAAGAATGTTTTATCACTGATGTTGTTTAGAAGTATGGATGTGTGCTGATAATAAAAAGCAGATTGTCTTTTAGTGGTTCTATTGTTGGATTTAAATTCTCTATAGACAATGCACCCCTTATTTGAACTGTGTGCCTCGCCCCACCCTTGGTACACCTTTGCTGGCCAGCAGCGGGGCTGATCAGTCTTTCCAATGTTAACTACCTGAGTGTCTGTGTAGTGGTGTCTTACTGTAGTTTGAATTCGCCTTTCCCTGATAACTGATGAAGTTGAAGCCATTGGTGCTTCATCTATCTTCTTTTGTGAGGTATCTGTCAGATCTTTTGCCTATTTTTAATTAGGCCATTTGTCCTTTTATTGTGTTGTAAGAGTTCATTATGGATCCTAGCTTTAAGTCCTTTGTTAGATACATGTACAGCAAATATCCTTTCCCTTCCCAGCACGTGGCTCCTTACACTTGCCTTTCTGTATTCTGCTAATCCTCATCTTACTGACTTTAATGGACATTGGATTTCTGCCTTGACTCCTACAGTCCAGAGCGGCCAGGGTTCCACGAGGCCCCCCACTGAAGGAGATGCTATTGTTTCCTCCGATGGTGGTTGCTGCAGCTGTTACTGTCCCTACTTATAGACCCCAGTGTGAATCAGGAAGCCAGCTGCCAGCCCAGGTAACCAGAACACTTCCCGTCCTTCCCATCTGTCCCACCCAACCCTTTCCCCTACAGGCTTCAAGAAGGCTTTTCCAGGGCTTTGCTGCTTAAAGATTCACCTTCACCCTCTATCTCACACAATAGCAAATGGCATAGGGTCAGGCTTTTTACTTCTCTCACAATTTCCAACAGCTTTTCTATTTCACAGTGCTACCCTTGGGTTTCCTTCATTTCCTCATATCCACACATGACCTTGGGAACCTGGGTGGAGGCATTTTGAAGTCACTCTATCCTGTTCCCTATGGATCCACTGGGGCAGGTCTTCCCAAGGAGCCTGAGACATCTAGCACTTTCTAGCACAAGACTGAGAGACATAAGGTGCTGGATGCAGAGATATGACTCTGTAACAGACTGCTGGCTGGCAAAAGACAGGAAGGTAAGTGGGAGCAGGGTAGACCAGGACCTGTAAAAACTGGCCCACCACGTGCCACCGTAGGACTATTAGTATCCAACTCATGGGCAGATTGTAAGGATTAAAAGAGATGCTACATAAAAGGCACTTAGTATAGTGTCTGGCACCAAATAATTGCTCAATAACTGTTAGCTATTAGATCAGGATCCCTTTTATCTGACACAGTATGGACTGGTGTTGGTCAGTTAATGGAAAAAGTTGGATGAAAAGACAAAATTATTCTACCCACCTTCCACATTTTAGTTTAACGTAAAACATATAAGAGCACATCCATTCACTGCCCTTTGATGTAGGTCCAGCACCTTTCCTTTCAGTATGGGTCCATGGATGGGCGTGTCCGCTATCTTTCCTGAATAAACCACACCCAATAATACATCATTTACTACTTCCAGTTTCCATTTCCCCAAAGTGGTGCAAAAGTTTACACGTGTCAAGTGAGCTGAATGAAGAATCAATCTAGATGTGCTCATTTCTCCCTAACCTTTAATGCTACCTTCCTCACACCTCACTCATTGGCAACACTTTTCAGCAGCCCACAGTTATTTGATCTTCTCAGAGATTTAAAGTGGTTTGCCTTTTCTTTTTGTTCTCATTGTATTCTGTTTGCAGCACATTTCATTAACTTACTTAATGGCAAGAAGGCTTTTACAAAGACAAACCAAGAAAAGAAAAAATTGGTTTGGGTACAAGCTCCTGGGACTCTTAGTAAGCATCACTCACCAGGTGAGAGAAGTGCATACTGGGGAAGAATGTTCTAGAGAAGAATTGGCTGAGGAGGGGTACAGTGGGAAAGAGGGTACCAGGGGGGAGTCACTAGCCAGAGCCATTCACTATGTCGGGGACATCAGTAAATATACTTAGGAAGGGACTGAAGAGCAGCTGTTATCTAGCAGATAGGTTAAGCAGAAGCAGTTGAGAGATGTCGATATATCTGAGACCTGCATGTTATTTATGGTTGAACTTTGTCTTGACCTTTGAGATTACTTCCCCCATCTCTGGAAAAAAAATCAGTGAGATGAGCCTTTGAGAGTTAGGAGTCCTGGGTTCTAGTAATGATACTTACACACCTGGTGGCCTTGGCAACGGCCCCTCAATTCCAAGAGGTGAGAAATTTTGCCTGCATTACCCATGAGCTCCTAATGAGCTGGCATAGGGAAATCTTTGTGCACTTTAGTGCAAGCCTCAGAGATTAGCAGTTACTCTTGTCACTTCACTGGTTTCCATAACCCAGACGCCAAAAGTTGGGCCATGTCACATTTAGGGTCTTCAAATGCCAGGCCCAATCACTGAGGACAAGAAAGGGCAAAAGTATGTTCGTGCTGTCAGCTCCCCTCAGCATCTCGCTCTCTCCCCTTCCTTCTGCCCTTTCACTGCTGCCAGAGCATTGTTCATCAGGCAGAGCCCTCCAACCTGGGCCCCAGGTAGATCCTGGGGCTGCATGGCCATGGGTAACCCTCTGCCAGGTAAATAGGTCTGCTCCTGTTCCCTCCACACACAGTGAGCTACAGTCAGGCCCACCATTCTCAGTCTCCTTTTGGGGCTGGGGATGCTGTTGGGAATATGATGAGGGGGGGCAGTATCAAAGATTTCTAGTCACCAAGAACCTACAGTCTACAGAGGTGACTCGAAGAGCAAGGGAGGGCAGCTGGCAAGATATACTCGGGGTGCCTGTAGGGAGGTAGAGTCAGGCGCCCTCGACAGGGGCCCTCTCCCCGAGGGATGCCTCTGCCCCACCAAGGGTCTTCATCAGCTCTCTGAGGCCTGGGAGAAGAATCACTTCAAAGCTGTTTGTTCCTGGAAATGTGAAACCCCAGAAGGGAGAACAGGAAGGCACGACAGTCATTTCTCTGTGATATGAAGAGGCCAGAGTCTTGCTGCCGCGCTGGTTTTTGTTAGGAGAGGGGGAGGAGAGCCTGAGGACTCAGAGGGACAGAGAAAAGGAGAGAAGCAGTGTTTGCAGAAGCAGAGAAGAGCATAAAAAGGAGGAGGTCCAGGAGAAGCCCCCCAGGACTGGAGCGGAAGAAAAGCCTAAAAATTAGCCCTCCGCCTTTGCAATGTTCTCTAGTGAGCACCTACATTTTCTGGTAATAGCTCACAGATGAGCAAGACAAGAACCAAGCTGCCATTTGCTGTACCTCTGTGTGTGTGTGCGTGTGTTCCCACAAAAGCCCTAAAACGATTCGATATTATTTTAGGTCTCTCCTCCAGGATGAACGTATTGACATTCTGAGCATTTTTCTCCTCCCTATCTAAACTCAACCCTGATTCTTCTCTCGGCATCTGTGTTCCTTTGGCAGAAATTTGTACCAAAAGAATGAAGGAGTGAAGGGTCATTCTGGGAAGCATGGCCAGATGCAGGCCCAGCTGGGAATACTCCACAGCGGTAACACACTCCCGCCCGGGGGCCCAGCCCATGGCTGCCCTGCAAAACATCACCAGGGCAGGAGTTTCAGAGCCCAGGATCTGTCTCTCTGAGGACCTGTCCCTCATACGCCTGCCTTCACAGCGGGCTCACGAGGGCTCTATATCAGGATCGTTGTGGCATTTTGTTCCACCTTTGTAAAATATTGTCCCTGCCACACATACCGCAAGCCTTGAGGCCTGTACAGCTGGAGGCTGGCCACCAAGGATCGTGCTATTTTTGCTAATCCCATTTTCAAATCATAAGGTGGAGGTAAAGGGGAGATATTTGAGAAGGTGGCAAAGTGCTGTCTGGTGGCCACAGACTCACAGAGGGCCAGAGACAGAGAAGGGGTGGGCACGCTGGGTCTCGGTGCTGCTCAAAGGACTGGGGTATTCAGCCCATCCTGCATTTTGACAGTTCGATGCCTGGGCTCATGGAACAGTTCACGTTTTCATCAACAATTTGGGGATTGTAAAATTAAACAGTGTCATGCCACTATCTCTGTGTCAGCTCAAGTTGGTGACTGTGTTGTGCATGATTCCTTGGGACCCTTCAAGGCTTTTCTGGGGCAGCCAGAAGATCTGGTGTCATTGTTCAGTCCCAGGAGGGCCGGGAACTGGCTACCTCTAGGATCCCTGCATACCCAGTAGAGGACAAGACAAATGCCAGCTCCTAATGAGACTCAGCTCTTTCTTCACTCGCTGCCCCTCCTAAGGTAAACTGCTGGGAATGGCATGGCTTCTCAGGAGCAGCCCCCAGGGCCAGCTTAACAACTACTGTCCACTGACAAGCCCAGCTAGGTGGCCCTAAGAGGAAGAAGCCACCTCTACCAGGGCATGACTACGTCAACCTGATATCGCCTCCCGATGCATCTGTCTTGTCCACTAGAGCCTGTTCCTGGGTGAGAGACGCGCTCCACACTCCCCCTCCTGACATGGGCTGCACTCTCTGTGTGCTCATTTTGTTACATTGCAGTAGACATAAAGCAAGCTCTCTGCCCACAGGATCATTTAGCCGAGTTGGGCATGGAGAGATACTAACATCTGTTACATGTGCAAGCAGGCAGCAAGGTACAGCCGTGGTGTAGAGTCACAATATAGAGAGCCAAAGGGACATTGGTGGAAAGCAGAGCTTCAGAGGGATCAAGTAACGTTCCCCAAGCCTCACAGTAGTAAAGACAGAAAAGAGTAACCAGGTCCCCTGTACCCAGGGATGTTTCTGCCATCCTTACCCCACAACGCTACAGGAAATGAAGAGCGATGGGGAGCACCACAGCACAGAGCCGTGAGAAGGGCCCTGAAGGCAGAGGACTCTGGGTGTGAAGCCCTCTCCTGATACCCCAACTGTGCCAGCTCATCCCTTAAGTGGGCACAGCAATGGACAGGCTCCACTGACAGAGACACAGAGTGCCTAAATTCCCTGAGACTCAGTTTCCACATCCATTAAATGGGAACAACAGAGCCCCTTAATTACCCCTGGAGGGAGGGAGGAGTCCTGAGAGAAGACACAACATCCCGCAGAGTGGCCGCTCCTCCTAAGGTATTGCTTGCTGGACTGCCAATTAAAGAAAAAGCCCCATCTTGCAGAAAAGAAGGTTAAAAGCAGATCTGAGAGAGGGAGAGATGTCAGCGGCCCGAGGAGAAAGATCTCCGGGAGATGAAGGATGACCTTGCGGCGGGCTCACCCGGGAGG
This sequence comes from Graphiurus murinus, assembly GCA_004027655.1. NCBI lineage: Eukaryota > Metazoa > Chordata > Mammalia > Rodentia > Gliridae > Graphiurus > Graphiurus murinus. The sequence goes on along the minus strand of PVLC010007214.1, from coordinate 43,184 downwards.
TGATGGCGAGGTGAATGGCTGGTGTTTAGCTGAGCCAGGCTTTCTGGGCCTCGCTGCCGGCCCCCTCGGCCTGGGAAGCGTGCCCTGCGTGTCGGCTGCCAGCGCTCCGAGGCGCCGCGTAATTACTTAGCAGTTTACTAGCACCGCAGACATCCAGGGTACACTTCAGCCATCAATTAGCTCCTGCTCACGGCCCCCCAGTGAGGCCTGGTGGTATCAGGACTCCCATTTTTCAGCCAAGGAAACTAAGGTGTAAACAGGTTAAGCAACCAGCCCAAGGTCACGCCTTGAGTCAAGCGGTCACCAGACACCGAGGGCGCATCCTTCCTGACTCCCCGGCCTGTCCTTAGCCCACTGGCCCATGCCGCTGCCCATAAAATCCACCATTTATATCTCGTCAGAAAGCCAGGAGTGCACCCGGGACGCTCGGAGCTGTACAGAAAGGCCATTCAGCTGATTTCCAAGGCACTGTAGGGTTTTTAAAGAAATGTTTAACCCCTTGCTTTGAGAGGATGATGGGGGCAACGTGACCTTAGTTAGCACTTTCTTCGCTGGGCTGCTGGAACCTCGGGCTCTGCCCCTGCACCAAAGCCGGCTTGAGGGGCCTGATCCTGGGCTTGCTTTCCCCCCGCTTGCTCTGCAGCACTATGGCTGGAATGTTGTGTCCACTCAAATTCATATGTTGGAACCTAATCCCCAGTGTGATGGTATTAGGGGGGCTTTGGGGGTGATTAGATCATATAAGCAGAATTCTTGTGACTGGTATTAGAGCCCTTATAAAAGGGGCTCCATATAGACCCCTTGCCCCTTGCACCATGTGAGAACAGTCTATGAACCAGAAAGGAGGTCCTAACCTGATCTGCTGGTGCTTAATCTTGGACTTCCCAATCTCTAAAACTATGAGAAATAAATGCTGCTGTGCATAAGTCACCCAGCTTATGACATTTCGTTATAGTGACTTGAGTGAACTACGATGCTCCAGTAGACACACATTTGAGCACTGTCTGGGAGCCACAAGGAGCATCATTTAGGAGCCACTGAGATGGTCACAAAGCACGGGTCTCGCCCCCAGCTCACCCTCAGTTCCAGGACTTTTCCATTGGCTCCCACAGTCAGGGCAAGAGAAGTTCCCTAAGGTGGAAAGGCTTCCACGGCTGTGCCAATGAGCTGGCAGGGCCGGGAAGAGCCTGATGACCCTCTGGACACAGAGGCTCACCTGGGATCCCTGCCACAACCACATGCCTCCTCAGTTTGCCCATGATCCAGACTTCCTCTCTGTAGTGAGTACTGGGCTATCCCTGTCCTTTTCCTTCCAGGCCCTTTAAGTCGCCTGCCAGATGTTCTCAGTACCCCTCTCCTCAGTACCCCTTCTCTAAATCCAATCTCTTACCCCCTAAAATATCTCCTCAAGATTCCTGGAATTTCTGTCTGGACCGCCCACCCCAGGACCCACCTGGGCCGTTGTGATAATATCTTAATTGGCTTGTAGTTGTGTTCTCTCCTCTCATACCCATTATCACGTAGCAACCAGAACACCCTCATCCTAAATCAAGTAGTCCCTGCTTAAAATCTCTTTATTGAGCTGGGCGTGGCAGTGCACGCCTGCAATCCAAATATTTAGGAGACTAAGACAGGAAGGCGAATCACAGGTTCAAAGCCAGCCTCAGTAACTTAGTGAGATCCTGTTTCAAAAAACAAAACAACAACAACAAAAAAAAAAACAGGGCTAGGGGTATGGCACAGAGGTAGAAGGCCTTTGGGATCAATCCCTAGTACCACACATGCAAACCTCTTTATTGCCTGGGGATGAAGCCCAAGATCCTTAATACAGCCTTGGAGGCCCCGGCCTCCTTTCTTGCCTCTCCCCACCTTGCATCCCTCCCTCTGCAATGTTGGCCCACTCCTATCACAATCCCCTCCATTCCCCCTGGGCCATAGTGCTCCCTTGAGAGCCCCTGCTTCCTCCCTCATCAACTGAGTCCTACCGTCTCTCCCAGCTCCACTCACCAGGGAGGCCCTCCTGAAGGCTCAGGCTGGACCGAGGGAGCCTTTGCATTCCCATGGTGCTTTGCACAAGCTGTCCTAGCACCCCACAAGGTGCTGAAATGATCTGCCTTGGTGTCTCTTCCTACACTCATCAGAGTGGCCGTGAACTTCCCTTTCACGGTGACCTGTGCACAGTCCCTTGAACATGGCCACAAGGCAATTAGTAACTGTTTAATAAACTTAATCAACTACATTTCTGATTCTAACTATGTTTTCAATAACTGATAATTAACATATGAAAAGAATGTAATTGATTCCATCCAGACTCTCATACCTTGCAAGATGAATTTAAGTATCCAAATTTAGTATAATCTAACCAACTCTAAATTTTCTGTTGAAATAGCAGACAAGTCACATGATCTCTCTGAACTACAGTTTCCTTCCTGGAAAATCAAAGGGTTTAGACTAACTAGATCAATGGTTTTCAAACTGTGCTGGGAAACCTGATTGGGGACCTTTAATCCCGCTATTGGGGCAGAGCAGGGTCCAGGACATAAGGACTCCAGATCCCAAAACATCAACCCTTCTTCAATTTGAGGTATTCTACTTTAATCTATTTTATCAGCTGGGTTTCTGTATAAGATATTATTTGAATAAAATGAGAAATTCTGTAGCTAAAGAAAATTTGAAAAAACGCGTTAACCTACAACAGTGCCGAGTTGGGAGAGGGGGACATTTCAGATAGGGCCACGGTGTCTTTTTATGTCCTTCCAATCACACATTTATAGCCTCCAAGTGTAATTCTTCTTCAATACAAACAGAATAATGTGAAGCCCCCAATTTTTCTGCCCAATAAGAAGGAACCAGAGAAGCATCTCTTTTCTTGTGACCTTTGAGAATCTCCAGGGACCTCAGGCATCGAAGGCTACTTTGGGCAGGAAAGTTCAGGCTGTCAGCTAAGCGTCAGGGCTGGGGGCTGCTAATTGCAGAGGGCAGGCAGAGCGAGGAGGGAGAAGGGCAGGGGTTTTGAGGCACCAAGAGCACAGTGGGCAACCCCACCCTCAACCTCCAGGTGTGTCAGCCACAGCCTTGGGGTTGCTGGGCCAAGGGAACTTGGGAACTCCGTTGGCTCAAAAAATGTCAGGTCCACCCTATTTGCCCAAAACCAACCAGGCACTCACAGGCAGGAGTCCCTTTTTCCAGATGTGCTCAGGGTGGGGTAAGTGGTGTGGAAAGCCACACAGCCTCGTCCTGAAAGTGGAGCCCAATGCTCTGCCTCTGAGGCATTGGTCTCCGCCTGCTGGTACACAGCACACCTGGGGCCAAACACATGATCTCACACGCATTGCCCAGATCCCAAAGGGCACAGACTGGGGAGTCAGACATATTTGATTTAAACCCTCACTCTGCCTCTGGTAACCCTTGGATCTTGGTTAGGCAAGTGAATGACTTTGAGCCTCAGTTTTTATATACTATAAAATGGAGAAATGTCACTTAAACTATCTCTGCTTTAGTGATCCCATAATTAAAAGTAGAGATAAAACTGATACCAATATCCTTAGGTGGTAAGGACTGAATAAGCTAAGGCAAGATTAGCGCTTGGGATGTGCCCGACTCCAGTAAGTTCAGTTATTAGGGATAATCTGCTTGCTCCCTAAGTCTCTGTCCTCATCACCTATGTTGACTCATGGCCATGTCACCTGTTACTTCTGACAACTCTCCCCATGTCCAGCTAGCCCTGAGCCCCTGCAAAGTTAACTATCCCTAATTCTCAATGCCTTCTTTTTCTACTCTTCTTGCTGGCCTAGGTGTCATCTGCCAGTGCTCAGGTCTATAATGTGCCCCTGCATGTATTTGCAGACTTTCAGGATCAGCCCACTCCAAGGGCTGCTGTAAAACTGAGGACTGACCCCAGCCCAGATCCAATGTCAAGATTGAGCAGCAACCTGGGAGGGGCCAGGCCACCTTGCAAGACCACAGGGACAGCCATTCCTCCAGGGCACCTGAGCTTCTGTATGTTTGAGGTCCAAGTGTCTGAGCCCTCTGCTTGGATTCTGCACCCACTTCCAGAGACTTTCTGCACTGGCCACAAGCATGCCTCATAATACCTGGTGAATGGAACGGAACAGCTGAGCTTTTCGCACACTCACCCTAGTATCAGCCACCTAGTATCAGTCAATACGGTAGAAGAGGACAGACATTGCTCTTTACTTCTCTCCTCAACCTAAGACACTGAGGCATAGTGGTAGGAGGTGGGAACATGCCAGTTGGGAAGGGTAGGGTTGTGAATTAGAGCATTTTCATTCCATTGGCTGGGAGAAATGCCAGGAGGAAAGGAAAGCAACACACACACACACACACACACACACACACACACACACACACATACACACACACACACACACACACACACCAGTGTTGCTCCTAACTCCCAAGGAAGCTTCTAGGCTTGGTGTCTCCTACTGATCACCAAGGGACTGCTATGCCCTAGCCTCCCAGCTGCAACCAGCCAGGACAATGCACATCCTCCTCCTCTTTGCAGCGCTGCCTTTGCAAGTAGGCGGGTGCTGCTGCCATGGAGGGTGCACTAAAAGTCCATCAGGGGTATGACCGTGGGCAGGGGCAGTGGCATTGGCAATCTAAGGCAGAGTTTTGAAGTTCATGACGATCCTCTCAATAAAAAGCATTGAGGCATTGCTCCTCCCACAGAAGCCCCCGCCCAGGGAAGAGGGAATCCTTTGCAGAGATTCCTCCAGCTTTCTGGGTCCTCTTGTGCAGGGTACATACATGGCGAGCAAGAAACGGTGTGGCTTGGAGATGGGCTTATTTCCCAAGGGAGTGCCCCCCCATCAGGTGGGCCCTTCAAGGACGGTACAGAGGGAAGAGAGGGGAGAAGCAGTGTCTGCTTGCTGTGCAGCTGCCCTGGCCATCCCTAATAAGCTCAGCTCTACAGCCTGAACATAGACCGGCACCCACCATGCCAGTTTCCTCCAAAGGAAGCCCTTGCTCTCTTGTCAGGGAGGGGAGCCCTCGGTGGGCCCACGGCCTAGACACTGCACTCAGGTCCCATCCTGATTTGTGACCTTGCAGTGGCAGCAAGAGTAGCTGAAGGCCCCAGGGACCTGCAGAGCAGTGCCCGCCCACAGAGCCATGGGCTGCTGCTGAGCTTCCACAGACCCAGAGACGGGCTTCTCCCAGACCCTCTTTTGAAATCCCACCTGTCATCTCTGCTTGGCTTTTCCAGAGCTAGGTGACATGCACAGACCATGCGATGCAGAGCTGCCACCTTTGTTTTATTTAGTTTATTTAAAGTCCGAAGGCTGGGGAGCGAAGGGGCAGGAGCCAGTCTGGGTAGGCACAGAGGGGACACTGTCTTGGTGAGCCTGGGGCAGCAGCCTTGAAAGATTCAGGGCAGGTCTTCTAGGAGAAGAGAAGGCCAGGCCACTTCTTTTCTTGTGTGGTGCATTAACAAAAGAACAACCAAGGCAGGGCTTCAATCTCATCCACTATCTTCCTGCAGGAGTGTCCCCTCCAGCCCACCCCACTGACTTCCTGCCTGCCACTTTCCCCTCATTCCATGAAGGCTTCAGCTCATAGCTGCTTGTACCGCCACCTCTGTCTTGATTCTGGATGCTTTCAACATGCATGTGGATAATCCCGTACCAGACTCTCCATTGCTGCGCCTCTCCCGTCTTGTTCACCTTGCTTTCCACCATCCTCAGTCAGCTCTTCCAGTTGTGAGCCCTGCCCTCGTCACCATCGCGTCCAGCCCACCACCGTCCCAAAGTGGAGCTCCTTGTTCTCCAGACATTGCTTAATCCCAGCTCATGCACACTACCATCCCCTCAGCACAGGCTGGGCTCCCTTCTGCTTGTCCTAAGTCCCCCATCTGCATCCTCCTGTCCTCAACTCCCCTCCTTAGGTGGGATTGCAGGGCTCCACCTAAGCATGTCACGACAATCTGCCCTGTGCCCACTCACCCCTTCCTGCCCTCCTCCCCATCTCTTGATTTGCTGGCAGAAGTCCAACAAGCACAAGCCTCTACCTGCCCTGTGCCTGCGCCTCTGCCTCTACAGGCATCCTGTTTAAGTCATTGCCTGTAACTTCAAGCAGAAGATCCTACCAGAGTTCACTAATCCCTTATTCTTCCACTTATTAATCCCTTATTCTTCCCCCATGGTCATTTCAAATCCACTTTCTTCTTAAACTTCTGAAACTCCTCCTGCCTCACCCTCACCTACAGTTGATAACGTTCCCTGCTTCGTTGAGAATGAGGTGTCAGTTCGGTTCAATATGTGGCAGTCGCTTCAAAGCAATCTCGATCCTAAATCGTATACATATGAATGAAATAAGCTTCACATACAACGCATTACCCTCTCTAACGCACTCTGATAGTCTCAGTTTCATTTTAATCTACTGATTTTTTAAAAATACTAGCCTCAACTCACAAAATTAATTTCACAATCAGCTAATGTGTTAGGACTCACTATTTGAAAACCAGATGTGTGTTATACAGAGTGAGTTGTGGGGTTTCTCTTTCCTCACCTTTTCGTAGAGGCAAGATCTGTGCTTGTGGACAAGGGAGCCTGGTTCTTGCTCAGAACCCTCAGCAGAGAAGTGAGGAGCATCCCTCCCTCACGCCAAGCTGGCGCTTAAAGCTGGGGTCACAAACACAAGTGCTGACAAGGGCCAGGAAGGTAATGTCCTGCAGGAAATGGAATGGGTGTTAAATCCACTCACGAAGGGCCCCCAAACCGGAGCCTCAATATGGAGAGGACAATGTCAGGGTGGCTGCAGCCAAGGCCTGCTTACACATCTGGCTTCTCCACTGCCCAGCTGTTCGCTTTGGACAAGTGGCCTGCCCTCCCTGTGCCCTCAGTTTCCTCAAATGGAAATAGTAACAGTCTAGTATTATATGCTGCAGGAGGGTTGTTGTGAGCATTAAATGATACAACAAAGAACTGTGAATGAAGCCACAGCTAGGTTTAGCTGTTAGTGGGCATTCAGGCCTGTTATTGCCAAATCTCATCTTGTTGAGAGATGCCAAAAATCCAGGGTTTTAACTGTGAATTTTCTAATTTTGAAACAGTCGCTGTTTTTTAGGCACTGTGCAGGTTAAGCAAAATATGTCTACTGCCGGCTGGGCCCACATCTGGTCTGCTGCCTGAAGTTTCACACCAGCCTCTCCTGGGCTGTGATTTGGGGGCCCTCCTCTCCTGCTGCCCGCCTCACCTCAGCATGTTTGGGAGGAGAAAGGATCCAGAGGGGATGGAGGCTGGTCGGGGAGAGAGGGGGAAAGGAAAGGCCCTGTGCGTAGACTGTGCTTTCTGCTCTAGTGACGGATGTATTGAGTTCGCTTCTGCAGGTAATTGTTTAAATGTTATAGCGGCTTTAACATGTCATCTGTTAAAACGTATTGGTGAGGCAGCCATTCCAAACTTGTAATGTGGGTAATATTTAGATGATTTACTAGGAGAGGTGCAGCTTCTGATTCAATCACAGTTGCATTTGATTCAATAGGTGATGCATCTAATCCGACTGGGAGTCCGTGGAATCCAGAGGTGATGTGTTTGATTCACGGGCTGATGTACCTGATTTAGAAGGTGATGGATCTCGTCCACGCTGAAAGATTCCAATCCCCTACACCGAGTATTTGCTTCTGTGTGTGATGTATGAGTTTTAATAATAAGGCATGCTTTGGGGATGGTGAGGGCCCGTCTCCTCCGCTGCCTGTTGTACCCGTGGCTACAGTCCACTTCTGGGCAGAGTGGGCTCACCTTATAGGAACACAGGTGCAAAGAGGGAGCAGAACCCAGCTCCCCAGGTGTGACCTGAACTTCCACACATCCTTGTCACTGACTCTCTTCCGAGACCCATGGATGGCCTCTGTCTGTGTAATTGTCCAGTGGCCCACAGATCGGACAATGTGTACCCTGAGGACTTCCCTTGCCTGACATTTGGTGGGGCCCCATACAAGTCTTCCTGGACCAGGTGCACAGCTTTTAATCAACATCGGAGGGGCTGATTTTTGTGCCAGTGGAGGGCACAGGGAAGAGTTCTCTCTCCCTAAAAGATTTTTCTCGGCTTCTTCCAGATTGCCCATCCCTCGTCCCTTCCCTAGTGACCAGGACCTCCCTTCTAGAGAGGAGGTGCTTTTGCATTCTCCCCTCTGCCTAGAACCCATCCTTTCTTCCTCAGCTCAGAAGGAAACTGTGTGCTCCTGTCACCCTCCTGAATAGAAGCTACCCCTGCCTGGTATCTCAGCTAGGACTTGGAGAAGCACCTTCCTCCCAAGCTCTTGGGGTCTCTGGCCATATCTCCATGATAACACTTGTCACTTATGGAGTCCAATGGCAGAGCAGTATCTTCTTCATCTCACTGTCCCCAGGATTTGGCTCAGCACCTGACACATGGCAGACATTTAACCTTGGAGCAGGGAATTATGAACAATACTAATAGTAGCTACCATTTACTGAGCTCCAGGAATGTTCTGGGTTTTAGGTATGAAGTCTTAATATTTATAGATATCATCTGTTTATCTTTATAATCCTTACAACAAGCCATATGCAGCACAGACCACATTATCTCCATTTGTAAGGATGGGGAAAACAAGGCTTAGTGAGAATAAGTGGTATTCCCAGAGTTTCACATTAACAGAATTAGATTCTAATCTGGGCCACTTAGAACCCAAAGCCAAGCTTTTACATCACTATCCAACCTCCATGATCAGGCAGACTTCCCCATCATCCTCACTCAGATACCAGAGGTACCTTCAGGGAAACCAAACCGTGACTCATGGCAGAATTACCTCACTGGTAAACCGAGGCACAGGGGGCATTAGTGGAAGGAGTAAGGGAGGAGGTCTTTGATCTAGCCCTGGAGGAGGAGAAGGAGAGGAATGAGGCCATTGGCTGTGCTAATGCCACTAGTCACACTAGGCCCAGCCCTACAGGCCTCATCCATGATGACTAGCCCCACACCTCCAGGCCCGCAGAGCCAGTCCTCCTGGATCTGCTTCTCAGGGTGAGTCCAGGAATCGCCATTGTTCTAGGCCCTCCCCCTAAAGTCTGACAATTGCCATATGAGACAGTGTGTGGGAGCTGAAACCTGGGGGGACCCAGGACTCCAGCATAGTGGTCTCAGAAGGTCCCTTCAGCCCTCCACCCCTCCCACCATCAGCTCCCTCCTCTGTTCTCTTCACCCCGCCTCTAAGGAAACCGTACATCTGACAGGCTCAAGGCAGCTGCAGACTGGCACTTCTGGGCAGGGGCCACTGCAGGCACCATGGAGGTCAGGGGTCCACACCCTGGGTCAGGGAGGATACAGCAGACCTCTCTACCTCAGAAACATGGCTTTACTGGCCACATGCTGTGAGATGGATACTTCTACATTCTTGGTTTCTTTTTATTCACTCAATCCTGAATTCTAGCCCTAGTTTTTGGAGAGAACATTGAGGTTTGGAGAGGTTTGGGGGCTTACCCAGGGTCCTCTAGCAAGCATGTGAAGAATAGAAGAGGGGAGTGATACCCAAGGATGCCCCCTCCCTCTCTGATGGTGGGCGGTCAGGCACCATGACAGGCTGGTGTGGGAGACATTTGGATCAAGTACATCTTTTTGTCCTCCAAGCTCACCACCCAGGCAGAGGCCAGCCTCAGCAACGGCTGGTGAGGGGCCAGACAGCCAGATTCCTTGGAGGCTGGATGCAGAACAGCTGCCTCCTCCACTCCGGCTGCTTCCAGAGGCCACCGTGGCCCTGACTGCACAGATTTTCCCAGGCTGTGGCCGCAAGTGGGGGGTCCTCAGGCACAGACAGAGGAATAGCTCAGCCCAGCAAATGGCTTTGAAAATGGGGCCACGGGGATTCCACTTGGCTGACACACTCTGCCCTGGCCCAGGCCTTGTCCCCCAGAGGCATCCCCCAGCCCCTGCCGGCCAGCTGTGTCTCCCACTGCCGCCCACACCAAAGCCTGGCCACACGGAAATGGCTGCTCAGCCCAGATTCCCCGGCACACCCCTTCCCACACAGGGAGGGCCAGGAGCAGGGACGGTGGCAGCAAAGACTGTGAAGGCCAACTCTCCGCGGACATGGGCATTAGTCCACAGTCTTCGGGGGACACCCACCATGAGCCAGGCCCCTAGCGAGCCATGAGGAGGGCGTTTGAAGGGCACTTGCCTGTCATTCCCGGGACCTCAGTGCCGAGGCAGAGGATGTTAACGATCTACATTCTAACTAGGGGTGTCAGACCATCTGTACAGAAACTGCTAAAGGTGACCACAAATGACAGAACAACCACCAACCCAGCAGGCTTCTAGTCTGGTGCCTCTGGGGACACACGGAGACCGCCCTAAGAATGTAAGGCAGGGACATCACTTCAAGGACATTGCTTTCCAGCCACACTGCCTTAGGCATTCTTTCCTAAAACCAATCTGTCTGAACATACACTGGTGGTTTCTAGTTTTCCCACAAAGCAAAGAAAGGTCTTGCCCATCTTGAATCTGGCTGTGCTTCATCTCCCTGGGATGTAAAATCCTCAGGGCACCAAACCCAGGATTCCAAGAAAGAGCCCAGAAAAATCCAAGCAAGGAGTATTTAGTATAGGAGACAAACTTATTCCAAAACCAGCACCTCCCTCGCCTACCCACCTGACTACCTGCAGATCAGAATGCAGATGTCTCCAGTATGTAATAAATCCTTACATTCAAATTTAAAAGAACAACCAGAAATTTCCTTTTATTTAACAAAAAAGTTCTGATTTAGTTATTTGGTTTTACAAATTGTGTTATGTGGTGGATATTTTCCATAAATTGAATGAGCCAAATATGCAGCTTCAATATTTTGATGAAAAATACTTAAAGCACAGATATCGTAATAAATCCTATTCAATATGGCCCATATTATGTCCTTCGAAACTATTTAAACTTGTGATGAGAAAATTTTAGATGTCAACTTTAAAAATGCTTGGGAGGCCTCATAGTTCTTCCCAATCCTTTCGGAAGATACTCAAAGAGAAAATGTAAAGCACATTCCCTTAGTGCACCCACTTTCTCTAAGGCATGGGTGAGGACCAGTGAGTAGGGATTGATGGAGATGGTTCCCTTGGAGGGAGAGTCCTCGGTGACCCTGCTCTGATCCCCTCTTCCACAGGCAGGGAAGGGAGAGAGGGCTCCCCCAGCTCTGGCAAGATGAGGAGGTGGGCTTTGAGAATAGGTGTGTTTCCCACAGGGAGAGAGGAGTGACTTCCCTGCTCTTGCCAGATGCATGCTGAGCTACAGAAATCTGAGTCCTGGTGCCACCAGGAATGGTAGAAAGGGAGCCCTGGAGAGAGAAAGGCGTCCATGAGTCCCCTGGAGTGGAGCACACCAGGCAGAAGCCGGATGCTTGTCTGGAGAATTCTGAAGGAGAGGGGCTGGAGAAACACAATCAGAGGCAACAGACAGAGAGAAGGTGACAGCAGGAGAAGCAGGGCTTCTGCCAAAGCCAGAGAGAGGACACAGGCAACTTCTGGGGGTCAGGCAGAACAACGAAGACAGCATGTCTGATTTTGTCTTGACAAGGTCTCTGGCCAACAGAGATTCCTACAAGAAGCAAGGCAACCCTGGCAGGAAGAGGTTGAAGGTGGCCCATAGCATGCAGAGGTCAAGAGGGGCAGGTTAGAAGCTGTCAGCAAGAGATTGCCTCTCCCATACCAAGAAAAGGCACGGCAAGGACTTTGGGAAGATCCACAAAAGCACATCCCAAGGAACTGAGCCAGCGCTGGCACATGTGCCCCAGCCTATGGGCCCTCAGGCCAACTTACAATTGACCAGACAAGAAGGACCTTCTCCTCTGTTTGTCAGTCTTCTCCCTGTTCCCACCTGAGGAGCCAGAGCTGTGCAGTCAGGAGAAAAGAAGAGTGAAGGGAAAACAAGGATAGAACTCACCCCAGTTTCTTCCCCTAGGAACAGGGAGAAGCCCTTAAATTTGTGAGAGTGAAGCTTTGGTATTAAGCAGGACTGAGCTTTTCAAAACAGATTTTAAAACTGGGGGATAATATGGGAAAATGCTACAAAGTGTTCAATGTTTCCCCATATTTCAAATGTTGAAATCCTAACCCCCAAAGGGGTGACATTTGGAAGTAGGTATTTAAAAGGTGATTGGGCCAGGAGGGTGGAACCCTAGTGAATGGGGTTAGTCCCCTTTTAAGTGGGACCTTGGACAGCTCCCTCACCCCTTTTGCCATTTGGACTCCATGAGAACCAGCCTCTGTGAGCCAGAAAAGCCCCCCCCCCCAGACACTGAATCTGCTGGCACCTTAGTCTTGACCTTTCCCTTTCCAGACTCCAAAGTGGCGAGAAATAAATTTCTGTTGTTTATAAGCCACCCCATTTATGGTATTATTTTATAGTGTTCTGAATGGACTAAGAGAACAACTAAGAAACCTACAAAGCTGAGACATTGTCCAAGGTTGAGGAAGGACACACAGTGGTAAAACTACATGAAGCCCGGCCTTATTTTTACTTTCTCCCCTTGCTTCCCACAGAGTAAGACCACAGGGGGTCCAGGGAAGCAGTCAAAGCCAGGCAGCTCCTATTGGGGCTCTAGAAAAAACTGTGGAGACAAACCCCTGGGTGCTGGAAGCTACAGGAGCAGGGCAGGTAGTCAGCACCAGAGGAGGACAGTGTGGGAGGGGAAAGGTCACTGACACAGCAACACTCATTTACTGTGCACAGAAAGTCTCTGTCAGTGATCCTGCCTCACCAGGAGCCCCTGGGTTGGCAGGGAAAGTGGACGACGTGTACTTATAGGACTAAGATTCACGTGGCTGCCACATGTGGCGTGTGCCAGGCGTTTGGTGCAACTTGCTATAACCATTCTGAAGAGAGAGTTCACCTTCAGCTGAGATGATTGATGTAATGGGGGCTTAGGGGGGCTTTGAAAGATGAGAGGTTGATGGTACCGTAGAGGGTATGGCAGAGAAACGGGGTGTGCTGCATGTGGCCCCCAGGGCATTGCACCCATGGCACCACAGGCCAGTAAGAGCCTAAACAGGTTGCATACTAGCAAACACACATCTGTGACTGACCGAAGCCCAGGTGTGAGCCTTCCCTGCCTGGAGCCAGGCTCAGCTGCAAGATGGCCCTGATCTGGGGCCGCAGGTGGAGATTTGGGATGTAGCTGGAAGCCTGCCCTGCCAGCTCCACTTTGTTCCCTTCATCTTGGCTTTAGACCCGGCATATACATGCACACATATGTACAACAATGCACACACACACACACACACACACACACACACACACACACACATACTATAAGGTGGCGGTGGCACTGGTGGGTCCCAAGAGATACAGGCGCTAGAGCTGGTGCCCCCAATCAACTCTGGAGAATGTTGGCCCCCGGGCCAGCTGGCCTTACTCTAAGTGTTCTGATTTCTGTCCCCTCTGCTGACAATGTTCCTCTCTTGCTCACCCTGTAAGAGAGGAGGTCCTCAGGAAGAGCAGAATCACCAAGCGAGAATGAAAACCCTCTCCAGCCTGTGTACCCTCACGGCACAGTGGGAGCATGGGAGGAGGATGGGCCCTGCCTTCACTCGTGGCCCCTCTAACTTCCCTTTCCCCATCACACCAGCTCTGCCCCACCCTGGAGCATGAGAGGCAGTCCCCACAAAGAGGCTTACAGTATTAGTCAGCTCAGCTGCCATCATAAGACACCACAGACTGGGTGGCTTGAACAACTGTTTTCATCCCTGTTTTAGAGGCTAAGTCTGAGATCAAGACACTAGCAGGATTGACTTCTGGTGTGGCCATCCTTCCTGACTCACATGGCTGCTTCCCGCTGTGTCCTCACATGGCCTCCTCTCTGTACACACATGGTAAGAGTGAGAGAGAAGGAGCGAGAGGGAGAGGGAGAGCGCCCTGGTGTCTCTAAGTATTGTAAGAACACCTGACCTATTAAATTAAGTCCTCATGCATATGACCTTATTTAACCTTAATTACCTCCATAAATGTCCTATCTTCAAACACAGTCACATTGGGACAGAACTTCAACATATGGGGACGATCCAGTTTATAATTGGTTCCCACAGCTCTAACTCAACAAGTGTCCCTTACCCAGTAGGCAAGAGCACAGGGCCACAAGCACCAACAGGAGCATCCAAATTTGACTGAAGAGGAGTCTTCTACAGGCTTCCAGGCCTTTCCTTGATCCATGTGTGCACCCAGGGAAACAGATGCTAACTTCCTCACCTCCTTTTTCACTCCTCAGACACTTCCCCTAGGTCTGGTCTGCAGTTCATGCCTCTTCCCCAAGGACCAGCACCAGGGGTCACTTCATCAGTCCTGATGGGACCTGGACCTCTGCTCAGAGTGATGCTGCACTTTCTGGGCTTTGCATGTCAACAGAACATGGGCAATCATCATCGGAAAATGACTCAGCGATGGTGGGAGGCAGGTGTGGGACAGAATGATGGGGTGGGGTGCATTTCCAATTACTGGTTTTTGGTCCTGCACTAGGGTAGGGATCATGGATTTGTCTTTATCCAAATCTATCCCAAGGCATTGTGCACAGTGGAAATGCAATGCTGTCATCTTAGTAAATGTGGGAAATACAGTAGTTTCTTGTATGTTCACATCCCTAGTGCAGTCTAAGCATCTAAGACACAGAATGATGTAGGGTTAAGGTTAAAAGGGACACTAGGAAAAACTAAAAGATGCCTCTTGCCTTAAAGTGTTAATGGCTTACAGAGAGAGTCAGATACACAACTATCCAACCATATTAAAACTTAAGATTAAATTATGTATCATATATTTTAGCTCCCAGGAAAAGACAGATTCATTCTTCCTGGGAAAGGGAGAAAGGAAGGTTTCCCACTTTGGCATTCAGGGAACTGAATCCCAAAGAATATCAAGGTGAAGCCAGATGTGGTGGTACAGGCCCATAATCCCAGTACTTGGGAGGCTAAGCAAGGAGGATTGCAAGTTTGAAACCAGCCTCAGCAACTTAGTGAGGCCCTCAACAACTTAGAAAAACCCTGTTTCAAAATAAAAAGGGCTAGAGATGTAGCTCAGAGGTAGACTGCCCCTGGGTTCAATCCCCAATACCAAAATAAAAGAATATCAAGGTGAAAAAATGTGCCCAAGGTTGATGGCAAAGCCCACAAGAGACTACAGCAGCACACTCTTGGCCAGTGCTATCTCTCAAGAGTCTGGATTGCTCTGTGGGCTGCCTCCCCTCTGATCACCCTGACACTTCGCATCCCAGGAGAAAATGCTGGCGAGGGCTCTCTTGAGACTTCGGCTGGGTCTCTGGAATGGGACTGGGCAGCCAATGTCCTCCCTCTACTAAGGCCACTTGCACAATGTGGCAGGAGTTGGGAGGAGGCCAAAAGTCCACCTGGACTGGTGTCCAGGCCGGCAGGAAGTGCTGCCTCCTGAGCTCATCTCAGCAGCTGTTGCTTGCTTGGCATGGCTAAGACAAACAGGCAGATGTCCTCAGGGCGACCTCCTGACTCAGAGAGTTTGGGAACTGAGGTATTCATCCCTGGGGTGGAGGGAGAGGCAAGGACGGGACAGAGCTGCTGACTCATTTTTTCTCTCTGCTTCTCTGTTCTGATTCTTGAGTTGGGAAAGAACTGGGAAACAAAGGACCTGAGGAGGATGACTTCTAGGACAGAAAAATGATACATTCCCTTCCACAATGGCGCAGATTTGGGGCAGTTCCATGCCTATAGGACGCAGGTCCTGACAAGGTCTTTGGGTGATAGAGCAGACAGGAGAAGGAGAAAGACAGTCCTATGGGGTACCACAAAGAGGCACAGCTGGGTAGACAGGCTGCCTGGAATATTCTTCAGGGGATATATAAGTGATAGACAAGGATAGAATAATAGAAGAATGCTAATTTTATTGAACCATAGCACTTGAAGGAAACTTAACCATGACAGGTTGAGCATTCCTAATTCAAAACCCAAAATCTGAAAATTTTTGAGCACCAACAATATGTCACAGGTAGAAAATTCCACACTTGGCATTATGTGACAGGTCACAGTCAAAACACAAGCACACTGAAGATACTGTATACGGTTATCTTCATACTATGTGTACAAGGTGTATATGAAACAAATGATTTGGGGTTTAGACTTGGATCCATCCCCAGGATATCTAATCATGTATATATAAGTATTTCAAAACCCACCTCCCCCCTGCCAAAAAAAAGAAGAAGAGAAAGAAAAAAATCTGTACCACTTGGGGTCCTAAGCATTTTGAGTAAGGAGTATCCACCTCAAGGCCTTACCCCATCTCTAGGACAGGGTTCATGGCTGTGTACTTATGCCATCACACAGGGCCCTGCTTAGGAGGCCTTGCTACTTTCCCCATCTTCAAATTCATAAACATTCTTTAACAAGAGACCCGCATAGTCCTTGTGCACTAGGCCACTAGGCCGATAACTTATGTAACCTGTCCTGCTCACAGCATGGTAGAGTTAAAGAGGAGCCCAGGGAAGGAAAATGGATGCCCAGGATCACACTGTTCATTCCTTGTGGAGCCCAGCCCGGAACTCCCAGTCCAATGGTTTTCCACTACACACAGCCTAACTCTGCTTGTAGTCTCTGATTAGGGCAAGAACTTGCCGTTCTGGCCTCCTGGTGCTCCTGCTGTTGTCACCCCACTGCGCTGCTCCAGGGAACCTCTGCAGGTGCTGCGTGGGCCATGGCTGCTGACAGGCCCTGTAGCTACAGGTAGCAGAGTAAACTCAGCATCGATGTTGGACTCTCAGTTCTCCCCTCTCCACCAGGAAAGCTCTCTGAATGTTCTCCAATAATAGGACCTATTTTTAGCACTATCACAAGGATTAGAGAAAATGCATGTCAGGAAACCAACAGAGGGTCAGCCAAGGCTAGATTTTCAATAAATAGTCACCGCTGGGAAAATGCTGCATCCCTTCTCAGACTTTGCTTCACCTTCAGTCCCTCACTGTCCCTCAGCCCTCCCTCTGAGTGTCAGGCTTAAGAGGACTAACTGCAAAACAGAGAGACTCGGGGTTATGCACAGTCCCACCATTTCCTAGCTGAGTAACCGTGGGTATCTCCCACCTCATGCCAAGCCTTGTAGAGGAACAATATTAGTAAGAAGCTTCTGGAATATTGGGAAAATTGAGACATAATGCAAAACAAGTATTTAGCATGGCATCTTTTTTTTTTTTTTTTTTTTTTTTTTTTTTTTTTTTTTTTTTTTTTTTTTTTTTTTTTTTTTTTTTTTTGCGGTACTGAGGATTGAACTCAGGGGCATTCTACCTCCAAGCTATACCCCCAGCCCTATTTTTTATTCTTACTTTGAAACAGGGTCTCACTAAGTTGCAGAGGGCCTCACTAGGTAGCTGAGGCTGGCCAAGAACCCAGATCCTCCTGTCTCAGCCTCCCAAATGCTGGGATTACAAGTGTGCGCCACCACGCCCAGCTCTTAGCATAGCATCTAATACCTCAAAAAGGTATTATATTTAAATTGTTTTCTACAACCCTCCTTGTCCTGGCCTGAGACTGTGGCTGGAGAAATCCTGCCTTAGTCCTTAAAGCTGCTGTTTAACATCCTACAATTCAGACGTAGACCAGTAGGATCAGCCCTACCTGGGAACCTATTAGAAATTCAGAATCTCAATATCATGTATAGGGAAGGGGAGGGAGTTCGGGGAAGCTCACCAAGTGCTGTGTGCATGTATGTCCTTATCACCCTGAACTTCATTATGATGTGAGACTACAATGAACCAATAAAAGTATATTTAAAAAATAAAGGGAAGATAATTTGACAATAAAAAAAAGAAATGCAGAATCTCAGGCCCCACCCCAAACCCACTGAATCTGAATGGAATCTGCACTTTAACAAGATTCCCAGGTGACTCATGTGGGCATTAACGTTTGAGATGCACTGCGATTTCTGGTGCACACAGCTGGACTCTCTTGTGCTGTCCTGGGGATATGAGTCACTTCCTAATCCTAGCCACCATGATTCTTCAGAAGGCAGAGCCTAAACCTCCCATGATGGGTTTGGCAGAGTCTGAGTCCCTTCCTGGAAGCTTGCCACATGGCTAAGGTGGACTGGGTGAGGAGGGTATATTGAGATGGCAAATGGGCAAGAGTCAGGAAACCAGTTACAGAATACTGCAGTAGTCCTTACCTAGTCAGAGGCCAAAAGAAGAAAGAGAAGGGGCTGCATTGCAGAGCTATATCTAATGTAGAATTCAGTATACTCAGCCACAGGGTAGATGTTATGGTGACAAGGGAGAAGGAAGAAGAAAGGACAACCCCAAGGTTCCTAACTTGAAATAATGGAATGGAGTTGCATTTATAGAAACAGGCTTGACCAAAAGCAAAGGGGGAGAAATGACCAAGAGAAAGAATATGGGCTTTCCATTTTGGTCATGTGTGCCTGTGGGACATTAGTTAAAGGTTTTCAATAAGAGGAGTGGGATTCTGATACTTAACTCACATCTCTTTTTAGAACTCATTCATTGCTCTGAGAAATGCTGAGGGGCTCTGGAGTTAAAAGGCTGTGAATTCAAATCCTGGCTCATCTACCCACAGCTTGCCATGTTGGGCAAATTCATTCATTCATTATCTTTATTTCTTTCCTTCCTTCTTTCTTTCTTTCTTTTTTTTTTTTCTGTACTGGGGATTGAACTCAGGGGCACTCTACCCCTGAGTTATACCTCCAGTTTGTTTTATTACTGGCTAAGTTGCTGAGGCTAGCCTTGAACTTGTCATCCTCCTGCCTCAGCCTCTTGAGTAGCTGGGATTGAGTAGCTGGGATTACAGGTGTGCCCCTACACCCAATAAGGTTAATCAAACTTTCCATGCCTTGGTTTTTACATTTGTAAAATTACCCATCTCAGCAAGCTGCAGTGAGGATGAAATGAATGAATGCCTGTGAAGAGTCTAGAACCAAGCCTAGGGCAGGCAAACAGTGGCTAAATATTAGCCAATATTATAACTGCCTGTTTATCTGTCTTCCCCATGAAATCCTGAGGTCCTTCGGGACAGGGACCTCAGATGAAAGTGTCTTTGTGTTGTCTAGCAAAAAGCAGGTACACAATATGGGCTACAGAAACTGTAACAGCTGTTATTCATTAAAGGTGGCCCACTGGGCCAGTGTGGTATCTGTGCACAGATGAATACAGATGTCGCGTCCCTTTACAAATGTTCGTCCCTTCCCTCTCCCTTTTTCCTAATCACAGCTTAATGACTTCTAGGTAATGAGATTCTGTGCTCATTCTTCTCTCAGTCCAAGCTGATCTATGGGCTACTCTGCCAATCCAGCCTGGCTCTCGGGTAAATCCACTCTCCCCGAAGGGTCATGGTAACCTCTGAGCAGGAAGAAGTTTGGCCTTTGAAGATCCTGTCATTCATTTAGCAAAGATTATCTGTGTACCTGTCAATAATAATGATAATCAGTTACATTTCTGGAAGCCAGGCACCAAGCAAAGTTGGAGTAAAACCAAGTTTCCACCTAGCTCCAGAGCTCTAGTATGTTAGGAACAAAGATGAGAATACAGACGATTATAATAGAACATCATATATGTGATAACAGAAGTAAACTGAGATTTCTAGGGGGTCTCAGAGGAGGCAGAGGCACCCCAGGCTCATCACACACACCTGGCTTCTTCCATGAAAGGCTCAAAACAAAATGGCAGCAGCCCCAAGTGCATGTGAGTCCTGCTCCAGTGCTGTACACCCTTTCCACCATCACGCTGGGCTTGGAATCAACAGTCAGAGTAAATGCCAGGAACAAAACAAGGGAAGAAGCCAGGACCTAGGCACACACGCAAAAGGGAGCTCTAGGGCAAGCAGGAGGCCAAGGAGGTAGCACTTGGCAGATTTCCCCAGAAGCCAGGCTGGAGACAGGGATGGACACACTTGCCTTGACCAGGGAGTGACCAAGAGAGGAAACCTCAAGGCAAGAGAGGAAAGACAGGGATGGAGAAAGCAGAGCAAGGATGTGGTCTCAGGGAAGGTCTAATCTTTGCCTGGTCCTCAGGCTTGGGGGATAAAGAAACGTTGCTCTCAAAAGGTAGTTCCCTCTGTTAGCTCAGACAAGAAGGCAGGCAGCCAGGAGCTGTCTGCAGCCAGTGGTCACAGCACCCAGGGTGGGTGTATAGACCTCTTTAGGGGACCTGGATGGATCTCAACAAGGGTGGATGTAGGCAGGCAAGGGTCAAAGGTACCAACATCAGGCTCCCTTTATCTCTAGATCACCTTGGCCTGTCTGTGACCTCTCCCAGAACACACTTGTGAGCAGAGGTGAGCTGATAGACTCCTGGAAGAGCTTTAGTTTGAATCCACAGGTGTATGGTTAAGGGTCCACAATGCCTGCCTATTCATGGTTGGAGCTCACCACTGTCTGACCCCTCTGAGCCTTTTCCCCAGTGCTGCTGCCGAGCCAGGTCCCCTGTCTCCTATTCATGTGCTAGGTATGTGTCCCTGGAACAAGACTTTGGGTAATAGAATCAAGCTGGCTTACTAGAAACAATTTGGCAGGAACACTCCAGGTATCTGGGAACATGGATTCTTCAACACCAACAACCAGTTACCAGCCACAGGCTCAAGTTTACAGCAGAGGGCCAGTCGTTCCTGCACATCAGGCAGCCTGGAGGGGCAGGGCTGGAATTCAAGGGTATGTAGCAACTTAGCACCCAAGCAACGGCTGGGAGAAAAGGTTCCAGGGAGCTGAAGGGTCTTCTCCTCTTGTACTGAGTCTGTGTGTGCGTGCAGAGTATACATGCATATACACATGTGCACGTGTGTGCGTGTGTGTGCCCACTGCCTTCCCTTTGCAGCTCAGAGTCACTGCAGGGAGAAGCAGTATATTTTGGTTTCAGGAAATCAGCCTGAAGTACAGTGGCAAGGAAGTTCAATTCAGGATTTTAAAACCTTGTCCTAGAAGTCTCCCACTGTTCCCTACCTACCCAGTCTCCAACAAACAACAGGCAGTTTTGTTTGGAGTGTTTTTGCTAATTTATATAAAGGGCTTGCTTCCTGGAGGGAAATGTAAGGAGCCGGCTTGGCCTCCTCCTGGCCTCTCAGGCCCTCTCCTTCCACTCTCACAGAGTCTTCAGTCACACACCTCTTCCTGCCCCGCAGGGTGTGGCCTGTGTTCACAGCATCCTGCTGGAGGCCCCTCCTGGACCTCTGCCAGGGCCACAGGCCACAATGGGCCTCAGGACACGGGTAGGGAAGGGAAGCCACTGGATCTTAAAAGGAGGACAAAAACAATAGAACTGCAGTCCAAACAGAAGATTTCCATCGGTCCCAAATGTACAATATCATTTTGCTGTTTTAAATATGTCATTTCCATAAAAGCCATACATGCTCATTGAATACCATTTAAAATACAAGTACAAAAAATCATTTTTCCACAATCCAGAGAGAACTATTGTTAATAGGCCGACATACACCTTTTCAGACTTCCTTCTATGGTGACAAACTTAAAAATAATTGTACCTTGCCTACATTATTTAATATTTTTCCACATTATTACATCTTCTTCAACACAAATTTAATGTGGTTCGTGATGGAAAGGACCATAATTTGTTTGAGTTCTCTAGTATTGTTGGGCCTTTTCTGAGCGGGATTCTCTGGCCTCTTCTGACAATTGTGAGTCATTCAGTATTCATTCAATGAATTCCTTTTCTGCTTAACTTGTCTAGAACCAGTTTCTGTTGTTTGCAACTCAGAATCTTGATGGATACAGACAGTAAAGCTGTTCCCAATTTTCACATTTTTAAGCAGTGGTGTGGTGAATGTTATAATTTTGTGCATTTGCTGGATTAGTTCCTTGGGACAAATCCCTAGAAGTGGGACTGTTGGATCAAAAAGTCTGAGAAAGCATAAGGCTTGGAGTCATTGTGGCCGTGTGGTCTCTGTGTTGTGAGGGGAAGGAACTTGGAGCACGGCTTGGAGCTTTCACACCCCCACTCTCAGAGTCCCTGCACCTTGCATGGAAGTGGCCCTGCAACTATCTCACACATGAGAAAATCAAAGGCAGTGAGACGTGTCACTTGTGCCAGTAACAGCACCAGGACGCTGCAAAGCCCCTTGAGATTTGAACCCGCTGTGCTGATACGGTTTGCCCTTCTGAGTTCAATCACTTCCATAGGTGCTCAAGTGGACTAGCTCATTGACCCCTTGCCCATGGCATCTGCTGGTTCACCCAGAGGAAGGCAGGAGGAGCTAAGAGAATGGAGGGAATGGAGCAGGATCGGCTCCCCAGCCCCCTCACAGCAGGTCACCCTGGCTGGCTGCATGCCTCTACCAAAGATCAGCCTTACTGGATTGAGGAGCTTCTCCCTCCTCTAGCCCCCTTCAGTACCGGTGACGGAAATGGCTCACTGCTAGTGTTCATACGGGCTCTGGTACAATCTTCATGGACTTCCCTGGAGCTCACTCACCTCTTTCTAGACAGTCTTCATGCTAGAGTCTCCGCCTCTTTCCTGTTGGGATACTGATAACAGATCAGATCCCTCAGGAGCCAAAGTGCACATTTTTCTATCACTCCATGCTATACGCACATGCACCTTGAGATTGATACCAATCCCAGCCCCCACTGTGCATCTGCATGCACCCTTGGAGGGCACGCTCATGTTCTATCAGTCAGCTCTGCTGGGGTAGCTATGCTTGAAAGAGCATCAGTGAATGGAAGGAAAATCAACACTTTGTTGTGTGACCTTGTGACTCTTTCCGATAGCTCTCCAGCCCTTTTGACTTCAGTTTCCTCATCTGAAAATTGAGGAGCTGGATGAGAAGGTTTCAAATGTCAGATATCTCAGGAGAAAGAGGACAGATATTAAATTTATATTTATCCTTTACACACATCTGCAAACTAGTGTGTGTTGTATCTATGAGCCCTTTTGTAAGCATGGTGCCGGGACCTTTTATTCCTATGTATTTAGAACGTTTGCTGTTTGTACTTGGCCAGCTTTGGATGGCAAAACAGTCTATTCTCTGTGGAAATTCTGACTTATTTTTCCAGCTGGTCTGCCAGTTGCCAAGAAATGTCATCTGAATATCATTATTTAATCGAAGATTAGTCCACGCCCGTGACATAGGCTGTAACTATTATCTTCTTTGATTCTTTACATAAGCACACTTTTTCTGCACAGATTAGAGCTTGCATTAGTAGAGGTAAATGTTGCCTCCTCCTCCACCAAATGGCTCAGAGCATTGTGAAGTGATGTACTGGGATTGTGGCCACCTTTATCTGTGTGCACGTGTGAGTTTGCATTAGTGTGTACTTGTGAGTAGGAGGGTGTGTGTGTGTATGTGTGTGTGTGTGTGTGTGTGTGTGTGTATGTGTGTGTGTTGCTGGAAATCAAACCTAGGGTCTTGTGCATGCTAGACAAATGCTCTGCCATTGATCTACACCCCCAGCCCAGGCCAAGAGATCATTCCATGCAGATCCTGAGGTCATTCCACACAGGTATCCAGAGAGAAGACTTTGTCCCTTCATTGGAGCTATCAACATGGCCCCCAGTTTAGAAGCTGATTCTCAGTGCTAGCTTTCAAATTAGAGTACATTTGAAACAAAATTCCACCAAGCCAGCCAGAAGGCATGGGTAGATTGGATGGTATTCGAAACCCAACCATATTGCAGACCTCTTGGGCAACACAGAAGAGAAGAGGGCATGGAGGGCATGGAGGGCATGAGCTCAAGCTATAAATGTTGGCTTAGGTATTGGAAAACTCTAGACTCTAGGACCTTAGGAGGCCCCCACTTAGCCCTGAAATGTCTCCAACCTTCTCAAGTTCCATGTGACATCCAAGCTAGGCTTTCACTCACTATATTCAGAGCATTCTAGGACAGTTTTCTCACTGGAAGTTGAAGTGACAACATTTAACTTCAGTTTTTCTTTCTTTCTTTCATATTTCTCCCCATAAAGCAGGGCCCAACTTACCATCAGAGTGGAGCTCTTTACAGGGTCAGGGCTTGTTCCCTTGTTCTTGAAGGTCCCTTAGATTCTTTCTTAGTTTCCAGCCTCTTGGCCTCTGCCTGGTCCAAGCAACAAGCCACAGCCAAATATCTAACAGTACCACTCCCAAGTCATTGGCTATGTGATTATCTGCCAGAAAAGAGGAGCTCAGGGACAAACACTTGGGCTTACAGGACAACTTGACTCTTCCCATATACTGACAGGTCAAGAGAGGCCACTGGCCTCATCTTTAAGAGCCTAGGTAATGAAGAAACTGAACTAACAACTAGAAGTTCTCAGAGAGGGCTCTTTATACCCGTCTCCATTTCCATCCTCTCAGTTTTTTCTCTGTCCAAAGTCAGCTCACAGATGTGTCCATTCAAGAGCAAAGAGAACAATAATCAACAAAATGATAATGCCTACATCTCTGACACTTTGCCAGGTACCTGATATGTGATAGACACATGCACATACTTCTTGAAATAATGACTGAGTGAGTGGGTGGGTGGGTGGATGGAGATGCTTCCTAGAGTAAATCCTCAAGACAATCTTCTTTGAGAAGGGCGGAATGGAGAGGAGCTCTTTACCTGCATTTGTTGCATTATAATAGGCATAAAGATTTCCCAACCTACTGAGCAATCCAGCCTTCAAATCAAATTAGACACTCCTTTCAGGTTCCTGTGGGTGGATAAGTGAGGGTTGGAGCTGACCAAGGGTAGGGTCAGACCTCCGTCCCCATTAGAGCACCATGTACATTCCAGGGCTTTCCCCAGACTGCTGGGCCCACCCTTCTCTTGGCCCTTCCCCAGGTAATGGGGAAGATGACTAGATGGAGAAGATAACCAGAAGCCCAACCAGATTTTTTTTTCTATTTTCTTTTCTTGTCTTTTTTTTTTGGTCCAGTTACTAAGTGTGGAGTGACTCATAAGAAGTTCAGACAAGGATGACGATGGAAAAGGAGTCTAGCGGATCTGGGGAGGGGTGGAGAAGTGGGGGGAGGCTTGAGGTCGGGAGAGAATGGGAAACATGTTTTGTAAGATCTCCAAGATTTTTGGGGGCTGTTGTTAAGGACTTTTTCATAAGACCTGTTATCCTGCTGGGGTTTACATCACTATTTGATCTAAGCCCCAACAGGACGACTACATCTGCTACTAAGCTGTGTTGTAAATGTCTTTAATTTTTATATTTCATCTGAGGGGAGTTGTTAAAGTGAGTTTACAGGGTGATGGCTCTTTGAATAAAAGCCATCAATACTGGAGCAGAGCTCTGTATGACACTTAATTTTCGCTCTAATAAGCCCTCCTAAAACATTACAAGATTTAGGGTTTCATTTTTTTTCCTTTTTTCTTTTCCCCTTTAGCTTCCCTTTCCTCCTTGCTGGATTTCTCCCCTCGCCATCTCCTGAGCTCTCCTTTCTTGCCTTCCTTAAAGGACATATTTGAAGAGAACATTTCTGCCCAGATGACACCACTTCTCTTTTCACCGGCAGCCAGATGTGCTCTTGACTTCTGAACAGGAGAAATGTTTCTTTGAAGTTTTTCAAAGACTTTGCTTTTATTTAGAATTTTTTTCCCCTTTCTCTCTTCCTCATGTTTAACTGGTTGGGAAGCCCCAGGAGGGGTTTTTCGAATGGGCTCTTTTCTTTTCCTGGGGCATGAAAGGAACGGGATCAGAGGCACTCTGTTCCCAGAGAGCCTTCTATTTTCTGCCCCCAACGACTCCAAGTATTTTCTGTAGGAGCTGCTGTCCCCAGGAGCAAAGAGAAGATGGCTTTGGATTTGCCCTGGAATCATGACTATTAAACGAACAGAATCGTTCTGATGGGAGTGAAGGGATGAAAAGCACCCCCACCCCATCCCTGAGCACCCCCTACCTCCCTCAGGTGGGCAACAAGAGGTCCCCTGCCTGGCCATGCTGCGCTCATGGGTTCTCAACCACTCTTGCAACTCACTGAAATGTTGTTAGAACAAAGACCAGCAATGGGAACCTGGGGACACATCTGAAAAAGACAGATTGGCACTCAATCAGAAGCCCCTCTCTATTTTTAAAAACCTCTGAGGTTACTGAGGAAGCTAAATAGGTTTAAATTTCGGAGGTTTGTTTTTGTTTTATACAAATATGTATTGATTGAAACCCAGGAGTGTTTCTTTGTTTAAGGTGAGGTGTATTCACTACTACAGATAATCATAAGCAGACACTCATGTATCCATGTCCCTGGGACTGGTGAGATGAGTTTTAAAAATTACTCTCTGATCCCTTTCTCCTCCTATCAATTCGTGCTCTTATAGGCTTTTCAGGGATATGCTTTCTTCATCTCTGACTCTGGATGAAATCCTGACATTAACTTAGTATAACTAAAATAGTGAGGAATCACCAAATCTTCCAAGTGTTCCTTGACTTTTTCCAGCTTCCCTTCCACTTATATTGGGGCATGGGATTCGTTTGGGGCCAACAGATTGTAAGTGATGTTGCTCACTTCTGGGTCAAATCAGTTCAGTTTTGGTGCCTCCTCCATCCCTCTCCTCCTCTTCTTTAGCATCCTGGGGAGGGGACACATATTTTGAAAGGTGCAGCTGAAAAATAATAGAGTCTCTTTCAACCTGGGTCCCTGAGTGATTGGGTGGAGCAGAGCCTCCTGCCAAAAAAGCCTTGGATGTAAAATATGGACAAGTAAAATTCCACTATGATATATACAGACATTCAGAATTATTTTGCTTCTGCAGCATGTCCTAGCACATACCGACTAATACACCCTTGACAAATCGCTCTCCTGCCTCAATCCTTTTCAACTGTTCCCCTCCATTTCCACTGTCTAGATTTCAGTTTTCACCCCGGTGTGACCACAGTAGCATTGCACCAACTCCATAACTCCAGCCTGTCTCATTCTGGTTCTTCTCCTATGTCATTTCCAGATTCTACATCTTTAGTCATAACTCAGTAGCATGTCATTCCCCTGCCTAAACTAGTTCCCTGTTGCCTACAAAACAAGGACTGAACACAGCCAGACAGACCCACAAAACTCTCTATGATGAAAACATAATCCTGTCTTTCCAACTTATGTTTTTAGATAATTGGCCTCAACTAAATTTAACCATTCCCTACCCACGACCCCTTGCTGCATATCCTCACCTCTGGACATTGCCAGTTTTTGTTCCCAGAAGGCTCTACAGTCCTCAGTCCATGTCCCAACTATCCCTAACTTGCAAAGGTTCCGGGGCCAAGTCATGCATGACCCTCACCCACAGCCCC
This sequence comes from Graphiurus murinus, assembly GCA_004027655.1. Taxonomy (NCBI): domain Eukaryota; kingdom Metazoa; phylum Chordata; class Mammalia; order Rodentia; family Gliridae; genus Graphiurus; species Graphiurus murinus. The sequence goes on along the minus strand of PVLC010007214.1, from coordinate 16,021 downwards.
TCCTGTAGAAGTGATCTTGCCCACATGTGAACCTTCATGGCTCTGCTCCTTTCTTGTGGCTCTTAATATCTTTTGCAGAGCATTTCCGATGTTTCACTAAGTCTGAGAACTCTTTGATTGAACTGTTCTTATCTAATTCACAGAAACTATCCCAGTGCCTACACACAGCAAGCAGCTCAATACATTTTTGCTAAAAAAAAAAAAAAAAATACACAAAGAATGAACCAGTATCTCAGAGACCTAGTAGGGCTGAAGCTTATTGTTCTATTGCATGTCTTAGCCTACTGAGCACTTATAACTCTTCTTTTGAGAAGGTGATTTAGATATCACCCCCAAGGCGTCTGTGCAACTCTAACTCTTGAAGTTCTGATTCTATAGCTCTAGAGTGGGTCTCAAGAATCCACACTTTTACAAGAGCATAGGGAGATTCTGGTGCAAGATATCTGCAAACACATTTTGAGAAACACTGAAGTCTATGAATGTGTATGTTTGTGAATGCTCAGTAGATGAGTGAATGCATTAGTTCGGGTCGCTGGTGTGCAGTCCTTCCCAGGGATGGCAAGTCCGTTTTATCTCACTTGTCAACACCAGCACACTGGTAGGGGCTGTCCAGAGGGCTGTTTTAAGTAGGTCTCCGGGGCCACATCTGGACTGCACAGGGAAAAGTCCCGTGATTGATTGATGATGTCTGCCATGGGACCGAGAGGGGAGCGTGGCGGCCTGCGTGCCAGGTGCCTGCCATCATGGCCAGCTCTTGCTCTGCAGACACAGAACCAGTACTTGGAGATGAAGATCAAAGGATCCTCTGAGACTTGATCCAGCCCGCAACCAGAACTGACTTCCCCTGTGAACTTCCTCAGGTGACTTTGTAGCAAGAGAAAATAAAATCAAGATGTCTAGTAAAAGGCGTGACTAAAAAAGGAGCTGCCAAGCTGCCACAGGGAGTGCTCACCCTTCCTATCCACAGCCCCCATTTCCCCTTTGTCGGTACCTTGATTTCCTTGCAGGAATTTGCTCCTCTCTGTTCTCTCTCATTCTCATTCTGTGTGGGTGGTGATGACCACAGCCCCATGCCAGGGTAGGCCCTGTTGTTTGCTTAAGTCGAAAAGTATATCCTATCCCCCCAGGATAGGAAGAAAGGACAGAGATTCCCAGGACTTGCAGGAGCTCCAGGAATATGCTGCCCCTGCCTGTCCCAGAGGGGAGGCATGAGGCTGACCAACCAGAGTAATTTTTTTTCTTTTTCTTTCTTTTTTTATCCATGTAATGAGAGACTATAGCTGCTGAGGGCCTCTCTGAGCCATCTGAGAATGACATCAACACCACAAAAAGTGAAACAGCAAAATGGAGAGAAGCCAGGTCCTGGGACATCATGAGCCACTGAACCAAGTCTGACCTGGCATCTATCCTACTTCTAAAATCTTCAGTTCCATGAACCAACACATTTTCTTCATTGTCTCACTAGTTGTTTTAGTCATTCGCCTTCAAACAAGTCTTAACTCTTAGTTCTGTAAAAATAAAATGGAGACTCAGGGCACAGGGTCCTGGTATCTGCCAGAAGAGACAGTTGCTCAGACTCTAGGCCAACCTGGAGTTCTGTACATGCCGAACTATGGTTCATTACTTCGCTTTGGAGCTCTGTCACCATTATCCTCAAGTGAAACTTTCGTTTGGGGAGGAAGGAGAGCAGAAAGAAATCATCCCACAAGCTGGGTGGCTCCGGGCTACTGACCATGAGCTCAGCCTTCAGCACCTGGACCTCACCAGGGTGCTGGGCAGTGGCGCCCTAGCTTTAATTAACTGCACTGGTAAAGGTCTTTGAAGGTGGATATAGCTGAACATCAGTATTTTGATTCTTTTGAACTTAAGAGTATGTTATTACACATATAAAATAATAAATCAATAGCCACTTAATTATCCAGAGAGTTGTTGGTTTACACATCAAATAGATACAGAATGACTTTCATGTGACTGAATTTATATTTATATATTTTCACAGATCCTCTTATGATGCTTCCATAATTAAAGTATTTTTTTAGTCATCTACTTTTCTATAGTCCCAGCTAAAAAGGAAGAATTTATTTCTACCCAGCCCTTGAGTTGTCAGTCATATCACACTTACAGAAAACACTCTGAATGAAAAAAACATCCTGGAACCTAAGGGCACAGGCCTCTGCAGTAGCTTGCTTTTTATTTCTTTTTTCTTCCCTCCATTGGTTATCATTTCTCTTATAGATTAAAGGTGAAATTGATGAGAATTAGACTATCTGCAAGCTGGAAGAGCAATCACTTAAATAATGACATTCAAATAGATCATTTAGTGTCATGTAAATGTCAAGCCAGGGGTCATTTTTCAAAACATCACCTTTGTTCAACTGGATCAAAATACATACAGAGGCATGGTGTCCAGCTTGGGGGACAGAGCCACTCTGCCCCTCCTTCTTACTTGCTGCTGGTCCCTTGAGCAGCGATACCTCTCATCTGGACATCCTCTGCACAGTGGTGGTGGTGGTGATGTGTATGTGTGTGTGTGTGTGTGTGTGTGTGTGTGTGTGTGTGTGTGTGAGAGAGAGAGAGAGAGAGAGAGAGAGAGAGAGAGAGAGAGAGAGAAACAAGCCAGACATGGTGGCACGTGCCTGTCTGTAATTCTGTACTTGGGAGGCTGAGACAGAGGATTGCAGGTTCAAGGACAGCCTCATCAACAGAGCAAGACTCTCAGTACCTAGCAAGACCCTGTTTCAAAACAAAAACAAACAAAAGGCTCGGAGTATAGCTTGGAAGTAGAATGTCCCTGGATTCAATCGCCAGTACCCCACCCCCATATACACACACACCACCACCACCACCACACACAAAGACAGAGAGAGAGAGAGAGAGAGAGAGAGAGAGAGAGAGAGAGAGAGAGATGAGGGGTGGAATAAGCCCAAGAAAGAAGACTTTCATATTGTCTTCTCCAAATGATATCACGTTTTCTTTTTTTTTTAGTTTGGGATAAAGAAGATTTTCTCAACATTATGGGGAAAAAATGAGCCACACGCATAGCAATTTCCATTCTTCCTCTCAGAATCTGGTCTTTAGTTCTTTATGTTTACTCTCTTCTCTTTTCCTCTCCCCACCAAAATCATGCTGTCTGGTTTCCTACCTTATGAAATATCATCGATCCGCTTGAAGTGAAAGTGGGTTGTAAATTAATGCATGCATCGTCGTCTCCCATCGGATGGTTGAGGCTGGAAAGCCACAGCTTTTAGGATGTTAAATATTTATAGTTATCATTTCAACCAAACTATGGACTTGCACAATGAAGAACATGATGCAGATTACAATGAAGAAGTTCACCTCAATTATCATGTCTTTGAAGAAACTTCCAAAAAACAAGGCACATGCAGATGTACACCTTGGATATAAGCTTAAAAATATTCCCAGAAGAAAAATGAAGAACTCTGCAACTAACAACTAAGAAGACCATCCTGGCCCCAGAAGAGCATTTTCCATATCCCCAGATTGGCAAATGAGTGGCTCATTTCGATTATCTGATTTTCCATGCTTAACTCTGGCTGGCTTCTGCAAGTTCTCAATATAACCCCTAAATCATAGGGAAAAATTCCTTCATTGAGCATCCTAAAAGTCATTGCTATGAATCATTATTGCAAACGGTAATTGTTTTATCTTTGCTATCATCCTTGCTAGAATTTTAAATTCCTAAAGTTAAATATCTGAGATTCACTGTTCTCTAAAAATCTCTCTGCAATTACAGATTTGTGAAAGCTTGGAGATATTCCTGAACATGGAATAGTATTGTGGAGGACGAAACTGAATTCTCCTTTGGACGTCATAATTATGAGGAAGTATATTTGCCTTCCAAGTCTTGGAAAGTAACAAGATAGCATTCTGCTTTTGTAGCCCAAAGTGGTAGGAAGAAAATCATATTGTCATTGTAATTTGTAACTGGAAGGTAGGCAGGTGAGTGTTTGAATCTCTGCAAAGGGACAACATATCAAGGATATTCCTGAGACATCAGCAGGCTTCCAGGAGGAGTAGCCCTATAAATATTCACTGTTTCACCCTACACGAAGGTTTCTTCCTGAAAGAGGCATCAAAACTTCAGAGACTAAGGTCAAATAATTCCCTATTTCTCCACCTTAATCCTTAAAGAAAATTTACATTGGCTTGCAAATCTGTAAGATTAACTCTTACATAAGTTTTAAAATTGTGGTCAAGGGAAAAATAAGATAAACTAGGATGAAGTGAAAGAGGCAGGACTTTTCACTAAATTCCTGCCATTGAGTATGTAAGGCTAGACTACTGGTGAGTCACATATCTGGCTCTGAGCTTCCTAGCAGCCACCATGAAAATGGGAAATATGCAATGTTATGAGAGTTAGTGTAGGTAAATCTAAAGTAAATATAAACCAGTCGTTCAGGGAAGGAACACAGCCATTCCTGGTGCTAAGACCAATGAAACAGTTCTCATGTGTGTTCTTACAAGTAATAAATCTTTTGTAGCATCCTCAATTATAGCGATGAGTTTCATAGTCTGTCTCTTATGAGCAGAGAAGGCCTAGTCTTGGCTCAAGAGTGCACAAGTCACTGGGTTTCCTAAGAAACTTTCACGGTCTATGTGTAGGCTAGCTAGGGTAGTGAAATCAGACTTACTCCTCCTGAGCATTACAGCCCATACACAGTTACTGTTCCACAAAGTACAAATACTGGACAAACAGAAATTGACCCAGTGTCCCAATAACAGTATTTTGAAGGTCAGGAGTTCTGTAGTGTGGAAACCTCCTGCCTTTCAGGATATATCCTCTATAGAAAAGCACAGAAGCCCTCACCAAGAAGAAGGCTGTGGTTTTGTAGAGATCGCAGTATCTACTTGTCTTAGTCAGCATTCTCACAGCTATAATTCAAAGACCTGATCATACAACTAAGAGGAAGGAAGACTTATTTGCTCATGGTCTTCCTTGGAGATTTGGGGGTTCAGTTCATGTAAGGCTGGGGACTATGGATCTCAGGGCATGGTGGCAGGAAGCAGAGAGAGGAAGAGCTCAAGGCTTCGAGCTCACATTACAGAGACCAGAAGCAAGAGAGAAGGAATGTAAGAGCAAGGGGAGGAATCGTACAGAATCCCCAAGGCTGCAGCTCTGGAGACCCACCTTTTCCAGCCTCATCCTGCTGCCCAGGCTATCACCCAGATAAATCCATCCTGGATTCAGCTGCTACTGAGATTACAAACCTCAGGACTTAACTATATCAACCCTGCATGTTAATAAATGAGCTCTTTAGAAAACATTCTATATTGAATTCTAACACTACTATTGGTTAATAGGCCACATTTGCCTGACTTGTGATGATAAGATTATCTTTTTTTTTTTCAGTACTGGGGATTGAACTCCGGAGCTGGATCCTTCGGTCTCAGCCTCCCAAATGCTGGGATTACAGGTGTGCGCCACCACGCCCGGCTGATAAGATTATCTTGTCAGCCATATGTCTAAGGTTTTTTCTTTTTCACATCTTGAATAGAGTTTTTCAAGAATAAATGCAATGATTGAAATATTATTTGTCTATTATTTGTCTGCCAGAACCCTTCCTTTCTTCTGGGATAATGTTCCACTTTTAGGATGTAGCTCTTCCTCCCTCAAATCTTTTACTTATAGTTGGGGTCTAAAACCATAGTACTCTAGCCCCTTGGCCACAGTTGATTGGTCTATGACTGGCACATGATCCAAACTGGGCCATTCAGAATTCTTCTGATTTTCAAACCAGAGCTAGAGAAATTTTCGAGCTCTCTTTGGTGGCCGTACTATTACATGAGAGTGTGGGGAGCTGTCATCCAGGTGAAGGCAGCCAGTTCACATAGAAAGACAAGGGACAAAAAAGCAGTCCTGGAAGCATCACATCTCCAGTTTCAAAGCATCTCTCAGACTTTCCTTAATGCCCACATTGCCCGTTAAATATGAGTTTCTGTCCCTTGCAAACAGAGGTCTTGATTAGTGCATGCTTCTATTCTCCCCCAAAAATATTTCACCAAAAGTTCTGCAAGCTTGTAAACTAAAGTAAGCCAACTATTCTGAGGCTCCCTGGGAATATTTCACATGTGTACCCTAAAGGGGGCCTGTTTGGTTAGGAGACAGTTTATGTGATGGCTTATTCTTAAGGAGCATACAAATCATAAAATGGGAAAGAGGAACAAATTCCAGGATTGTGTGTCCCAGCATGGGCCTCACATCACATTCTATCATTTCCAGCCCCAGACTGACATGTAGCACAGCCTTACTGTGTCACACAACAGAATCACAGGGCTCGCTGACCTTGAAATATTTTAGCAAGTGTTTAATTGGGGCTGTTTGGCAGCTCATAAGATTTAGAGCCAGTTATATCTGAACCAACAGTCAAACTAGTGTTTTCATAGTCCGTGAAAGTCAGGAGAGTCTCTCCTTAAGAACCATATGTCTCTGACTTTCAGTTATAAAGTAAAAATGGGAAAACAGATTTTTTTTTTTTAGTTATATAACATAAGTTGGTTTTTGTTTTGTTTTGTTTTGTATTTTGTTTTTAATATAGGCTTTCATACTTTAAGAACCTGATCTGGAATCTTAGCAAATACATTTTTAACTTCTGTAAATAGGGAATGGCAACTGGGAGCTGGACCTTCATCATAATATACCATATCTTATTGAGTCTAAGATGCTATTTTTCCAGTATTTGCGCATCCCTGATAATAGAATGTGCCTGACAATGGATAAGAAGTTGGAATGGGCAACATTTTGTCTTTCTTAGTAGTATGTAAATGTAGACTATCTCACAACCAATGGCACTTTTGATTTGATATAATATCACATTAAAACCAAGAGGGCAATATTAAATTTTCATGGTATTTTCAAATAAACTACTTCCTTTTCTTCTTACAAAAACTGATGTAGGGAGACTTCTGAGAGTTTTAGGTATAGACCTAAGAATTCCTACCTGTTATTGGCAGAGCTCAATTTAGAACTAGGCATTCTAGAATTCCATCCAGGGTTTTTGTTTTTTTTAGATTGGATTAGATTCTTTAAAATTTAAAAAAACTGATAATGTTGGGGGAGAGAAGGGAAGAAATAATTGAAAACAGATGAACTCAGTCTTTATACCTCAGAACGAGCAGATATTTGGAAAGAATTTGGGGCATGCACCCTCCACTAGGGCTGAACCTCACTGCCCTCTTTTGGAGTTCCTTTGTTAACCCCAGGATAAGTGACGTTGGTGGGTCTCAGCCTGTGTTCAACATCGCTGCTTGACACTGCTCTCTTTCTGTCTGTGTATTCCTTCAGACAAAACAGTCCAGACAGCCACTCCCAAACCCACACAGTCCATAAGACAAAACACTGTGACTCCCCCTCACCTTCAGCATAGAGTCTAATCCCTCAGCACTTTCAACTGGACACAATCGGCCTTTCCCAGCTCTTACTACTTTCCTATCTTGTACCCCATCAACTACTCAATGTGTCCAAGTACATGTCTAATTTTCAGTTACACTGTCAAAAAAAAACTTATGTTTACTGTCAATTCATAGCTTCAACAACAACACATTTTTTCTCCATCAGAAGTACGGTTTGAGCTGTAAAATCCCCTAACATTCTGTTGTGTATTTCTTTTGTGCCAGATATGAATTTATTTCATAATAGTAGGGTACAAACAATATCACATTTAATTGATTTTTTTTTTTTTTGGTCACAAATAAAACCATGCTAATGACCACTAAGCTATGTGCGTCTGGACCAATAGACCAAACCCTTTGGGAGTGGGCGTTGGCACAATGGTTGAGGGCTTAGGAGTGTGGGAGCCAGCAGGACAAGGTTCAAATGTTGTCTCTGCTACTTACCGATTAGACCTTGGAGAAGGGACTTGACTTCTGACTGCCTCAATATTGCCATCTATAAAAAGGGGATAATGGAATCTGTCTCAGAAGGGACTTGCAGAGATTCATTAAAATAATATATATAAGGAACTTAGCACAGTGCCTGACATAAAACTCGACCAGTATCATTTATTTTCATGGCTGGGCTTCCCTCCTATTCTATATTGGGTCCTATAGGAGTCAAAGGACCTACATAGTGCTAATGATGGGCCCAGCCCTTCATTTCTGGTGGCTGCACTGTCACCATGGTCCTTTCTGCTATGGAGTGTCACGGGTGAGCTGCAGTTGTCTACCACCAGTTGGACAGGCTCTAGGGGTTTACCCCCACAGGGCCCATTCCCCTTCTAGGCTCCCAAACCTGGGAGCCTGGTTTTCAATACAAATACCCCATGGGCTATCCTTTCAGAAGTCTTGCCACCTGACATAGCCTGGAAGGGATAGCAAGGGAGTAGGGCAACGACCCTCAGACCATCAGCCCTCATTCACCCCCCTCAGCACCTCCCATACTCTCTGCCCAAGAACCAGCCATGTTTTACTCTTCTGAGCCAGTCCCACTTAAGTCCTCAATGTCCCCATTAGGGGATTATACCATAGTTAAAGGTTTCAGGAGTTGTGGAGGAAATTATGTTTTCATTCTTCTCTGCCTTCTACAACATACAAAATGAATCTCGTTTGATTGTCCTGGCACATCTATTTCCCAGTTTGGATTAATGTGCTTCTCTGTAGGTGGTAAGCTCCTTGTGGGTCATATTTAGGTCAGCTTCATCCCAGCTTTGCCTCTGGGATGTACACGGACTCCTTAGGCTGTGAGTATTTACAGCACAGAATATCCATGGGGCCTGGATTTTCTATTTCATCTTTCCCTGTGGCTGCCCCCTCCCAAGATGATGGGTATAAAATGTTGCCAAATGCACGCAGACAAACCAGCTCTCTCGTCCCTCAAACCCGCTTTAAATCCAAGAAGCATTGCCGGACATCAGCCCCCCACCCCTGCCTTACCTCAACTTAATGAGCAAATAAGGAAAGAAAATTAAAGCTAAAAAAATTAAACAGCTTTAGCTAAGATCAATAGAATTCTATAAAGCTCTGGGCTGTGGTATTGAGTGAGCGCAGAGTAATCCCCTGCATATTGCATGTTAAGTTAACTTGTAAGAGAAATATGCTCCTTCTCGGCCTCACACCTTCTCCTCCATTGTGAACGAGGAAGCAGGGAACACAAATTAAAATAATGTTGATTTAGTTTTTCAAGAGAGTACCCAGGAGCATTTTCTGCATGGCCAACTGAAACTTCAGCCCAGGCTGCAGAACGCCTGTCTCTCTCTCTCTCTCTCTACAATACAAAGAGAATATTTGATCCCCAGAGCTCTGCCCACTGGTGGATTTTTATTTTGTTTGGGGGTTTTGTTTCTTTTATGCTTTCCTTTTAGATTTCAGATTTTAAACATCAACTTGAAAATTCCTTTTTCAGCAAGAGGTCTTTGCTCCACTCCAGAATTGTGGGCAATCATTAGTCCTAACCCATGGTGGTGTGTGATCAGGACACCCTGTGCGTGGGAAGCAGGCGGGGAGAGTGGGCTGCATGTGAGCAGGTGTGACACTGTGCCTGTTTCTTGGCTTGGGTTCCCCAAGGTGATGGAAAACTGAAGAAACCAGGTCATCAGCTTTGCTCCCAATAGTTCAGCCACCTCCTTGATTTCTGCAAATAACATGTTTAAATCCAATCAGACAAGTACCCATCAAAAGCCACACAAGCCCAGGAGATAGGTCTTTGGGAAACAGGCAGCCAAGGCCACAGTAAAAGGTAACCAGCGCTTGAAGAAGGGGTGGTGGATTCAGGCCCACCTCAACTCCATCACTAACCAGCTGCACAACCTCCACCATGTTAATTAATCTCTGAAATCTCAGTTTCTCAAGTTTTAAATAGGAATCATAATGCTTCTTTGAAGAATGGTATTAAAGACTAAAAACAAGATAAAGCATGTATAAGAAGAATGCATGGCATAGAGTAAATGCTCCCTGAATGTTGGCTTCCTTCTAAAGGACGACCCCACAAACCTAGGAATGGGCAATGGCCCAGAGCCTGCAAACCAAATTCTGAGTTTGTTTCTGACTCTCCAGCACTTAGCACATAAAACAAAAATAACAGAGGGACTGAATTAATGAATGACCGAGATGACAGTTACTATTTTGTTACTATTTTTACATAACTCTTTTCACCTTACAATATTTATTCACGCTCAGTCTAAGAGTAGTTAATAATGTATATAATCAAAAAATGAAATTAAAATAATTCAGAATCTTCCCAACTAGAAATAGCTACCATTATCATTTTTGTATATAGCTTTTTGAGTATTTGTCAACATGTCTATGGAGATATTCATATTTGTGAAAGCAAAATGGGACAATCCTGAAACACCTTTTATGTGACCTGTTTGCTTATTTAAAAGTAGATTATGACTCTCTTTCTGTGCCGTTTAATGTCCTTCTACTCTGTGAGTTTTTAAGAGATGAATGAGTGCTCTGAGCCGGGCGTGGTGGCCCACGCTTGTAATCCCAGCATTTGGGAGGCTGAGACCTGAGGATCTGGGTTCTCGGCCAGCCTCAGCTACCTAGAGAGACACTCCGCAACTTAGTGAGACCCTGTTTCAAAATAAAGAATTAAAAAAAAAAAAAAAATAGGACTGAGGGTATAGCTCAGAGGTAAAATGTCCCTAGGTTCCATCTCCAGTACAAAAAATAAATAAATAAATAAGAGTGCTCTGATTCAATATATCCTAATTTACTTAAAAGGGGTCCTTCTCAGATATTCAGGCTATTTTTAATGCACTCCTTTTATGAAATGAAACTGTAGACATCTACCTATAGATGAACACTTTAGACAATTATCTTTGTGACCAGATTTGACTATTTGACTACTCCCTAAAACTCAGTCTCTTCAGATGGAATTGCTGGGTCAAAGACCATGGAAAAGTCTAAGATCTGCTAGAAAGGGAGATGAAAAGAATAACATTGTGCAAACAAACCCCACACACAGTGTTCACAGGGACCTGACTGCCCTTCCAGAGCTAATGGGGCCCTGGTCCTAGCCATGGCTGGGATTAAGAACTGAGGGTGACCTTGGGAGCGGCCAGGGCTGGCCGCCCCATAGGGAATGGAGAGCAGTAGAGAACAACCAGGTGCCATCGCCTATGGCTATTTGACCCCAAGCAAGTATTTTAATCATGGTGCGGCTCTGAGAACTCTGTAAAATAAGGATAATGATCTTTCCCATCTACTTGGAGGAGGTGTTGTTGTAAGGATCTAATGAAGGGATATCTGTAGAAAATGCTTTGCAAACAGCAAATGAAATTTGGGAGGAGCTGCTCTGGGGGCAGCTCAGGGAAACTGAGCAGTTTTTCTAAACCTCTAGAGACAATCTTCTCAGTGTGTGGCTTTCAGCATTTGTTTGAAATGATGTGAATTCCCAGAACAACAGACACGCCCATGGTCAAATGTAAGTACAAAACACACCCAAGCTAAGGGTGCTAGGAATCCTGGCCCCTCTCTATTCAGAGTTACTCACCCTGAGTCCGCCTTCCTTCCTTCCTTCCACCTGTACAATGGTCTGTGAAGAAGGTAAATTACAAACACCACACTGCCAGCCTTCAAAAGCAACACCCTGGAACTTTTCCCTGTTCTACCCAATGGCTTCTGATGAAGAGAGAGAGAGAGAGAGAGAGAGAGAGAGAGAGAAAATAGACAAGCACACTTGCTAATTTAATCTAGTCTTTTAGGCCATGGGGGACATTTCTTGATACCAAATAATTTTGCTCTGGTGAGATATTTCGAGGAGATTGCCAAAGCTGGGTGTCCTTCCTGCAGCCTGGGCAAGTGGGAACCATTGTTCCTCCAAGATATGCTCTTACTGGGATGGGAGAACCCAAGCCCAGTCACAGCCAAGGGCACCTGCTCCCACCTCATCCTCCAAAGCAAAAAGGCTCTGGTTAGGACTGGAGTGCAATTTGTTTGGCTCTGAAGAATCCTGCTTTGAACCAGGCACAGTGGCACATGCCTGTAATCCCAGTACTTGGAAGGCTGAGACAGAAGAATCTTAGGGTAGCTCGGAGGTAGAATGCCCTTGTGTTCAATCCTAAGTACCTCCAAAAAATCATGCTTTGCCAACTCTAGGGCGCTCCAGCTGCTGTGAGGGCATAGGGCAGGTGTGTGTGGGAGAGAGATTGCTGATGGAGAATACATATGTGTTTTCTAGCAGGGAAAGAACGTTTCCTATGTGTTTCCACATCAGGCATGCAAAGGGGCGAGAAGCAGCTGCCTCCCCAAGGAGCAGCTGAGCTCCTGTACCAGTGGTCAGAGAAGGCTGGGCCGCACTGACTCTGCCTCTTGCCATGTGCAGCACTGGGCAAGTTACTTGACTTGCTAAGCCTCCAAAAAGCAGGGCTACAGAAATTTACCTCCTAGAGCGGTTGTGAAGATAAAATGAGATATCATAGCTGAAGATATTGCAGCAATAGCCTTATTCTTCTCAACCATAATCTTCTTGCCCACACGCCTTCCACCCACTCAGTCCTGGGAGAGTGTCTCAGGCTGAGGCCAGAGCACTGCCAGTCACTTTTTGGCATTAGAAACATCTTATTCTCAGAAATTGATAAAGTCTAGATCATTCTAACACGGAAATCAATTGCTCATTAAATTCAAAGGCTCTTTCTTTCCCCAGCTTGGGTGGAAGCTGGACTCAGTGACCCTCAGGTCTACTCCTGGGTTCATGCAAGTCATTTTTTTAGTTGCTGAAGGGGTGACAAGCCATCTTCTCCCATGCAGGAGTGACAGAGCTCTCTGGGGTCTCTGGATGAGGGCATTCACAAGGGCTCCATCCCCATGGCTTAATGACCTCCCAAAGCCCCCACCTAATAACATCACATTGGGGATTAGATTTCAACATAGGAAATTGGGGGAGACTCACTCAGTCTAAAGCAAGGGCCAGGATGGTCTACTGATCTGAGTGATGCTGCCAAGATCTGCATGGGGCCCTCTGTTTGGCTCTGTCCCTACGGGCACTTCAGTGCCTTCTTCCACCTCCATGACTGCACCTCTTCCTATGAAGTTAACGTTGCCTGTGTTATGGTTTGGATTTGTAATGTCCCCTAAAATCCCATTTCAGGCAATGCAACAACATTCAGAGGTGAAATAATTGAATCATGAAGGCTGTAACCTCAGTGGATTAACCCATTGATTGATTAATAATTTGAATGGCTCAGCTACCTAGTGAGGCACTCCGCAACTTAGTGAGACCCTGTTTCAAAATAAAGAATAAAAAATAGGGCTGGGGGTATAGCTCAGAGGTAGAATGCCCCTGAGTTCAATCCTCAGTACCGCAAATAATAATAATAGTAATAATAATAATAATAATAATAATAATAATAATAATAATTCGAATGGATTTACTGCGTGGTAGCTGTAGTCTCTGCTTCTGGGCTGCCATGAGTCGAGCACCCTTCCTCCACCATACCCTGCCACTCTGATGTTTCTGCCTTAGAGCCAGTCACCCATGGACTGACCCTCAAAAATCATGAACCAAAATAAAACTTTCCTCCTATAAGTTGTTCATAGTAGGTATTTTAGTGACAGTGAATCAAAGCTGACTGACACATACTAGAAAGGCCATCCTCTTGAGTAAAGCTCATTAAAAAGACTCTACTCTTAAGATTTCCACAGTGTCCTGTTATCTGGTGGAAAACTCAACAGGGTCCTCCTCCAGCCCTGGAGGTGTGCACCATACCTACCTTGGCCCTTTCTCCTCACTCTGCCACTCTTTCTCTGGACTTTTCAAGCCTTGGTGCCTCCATGTACCAAGTGATATATGTCAAGTTTTCCAAGAACTCTCTCAACATGTCCACTCCCATGCATCCCAAGAAAGGTCTTGCTATTTCTTCAGTTCAACCATTCAGCTGGAGGTTAAAGAGAGGGAGAGAGAGAGAGAGAGTATGTGTGTGTGTAGGGGGGTGAATGATGGTATCAATTCCACTCTGGTAAACAAACTTGAACTTAGGATTTCCACACTAGGAAATGTTATATCCCTCTTTTTTTTTTTTTTTCTGGTACTGGGGATTGAACTCAGGGGCATTCTACCTCTGAGCTATACCCCCAGCCCTATATTTTATTCTTTATTTCTTTATTTTTGAAATAGGGTCTCACTAAGTTTCAGAGGGCCTCGCTAGGTAGCTGAGGCTGGCCATGAACCTGGATCCTCTGGTCTCAGCCTTCCAAATGCTGGGATTACAAGCGTGTGCCACCATGCCCGGCTCGTTAGATCCCTCTTGAAAGAGCTCTTTGCTCATGCTGATGATGCAGATGACAGCTGGCACATACAGCCCTTTATTATGAGCTGAGCACTGTCCTGAGAAATCCCTATGAAATGGACACTACTATCACTCTCACTCTAAAGATTAGTAGATGGAAGTACTGATATTAAGTGACTTGGCCAAAATCTTACAACTGATATGTGGCAGACTGAGGATTTGAACCCTGGCTGGCTGGCCCTAGCTTCTGGACCCTACTCACAAATCTCTATTTCCTCTCTGCCTTTCTTTTAAACATGCTGGAGGTAAAGAATGGACTAAAGTTTCAGAAAGATTTTGTCATCCCTTAGCATGGGCTTCAAATGTGTCTAGCACCAATCTTTAGAAGGTCAGGGTATTTATTGCTCATTGCTCTCAACATTTGGTCAACTAAAATTCCATAGACAATAGTCAAAGTCTCATTTAATATATTCTTACATATATAAATCTCTTTGAACTTTGCCAACCATTCATCAACAATAAATGGAAGCTTTAAGGCTAGAGAATTCACAATTTAGAAGGGAAACAGCCAGAAAATCAACTGCCATTATGTAGGGTAGATGCTTAGAGGCTTAAGATGACAGCCACCAGTTATTTATTTATAATTCTGCATCATGGACAGGGCTCTCAGGGGAAGGCTCCACTCTGTTTTGTATTTTTGTGCTGGTGTCTTGGGCAGCTGCCTTCAGCTGGCAACTGGTGCCAGATGAGAGCAGCTATGCCTTGATTTCCCCCTGCATGGCCTCTCCCTCTCTAGAGTCCAAAGGAGGTTCCAAGAGGACAATCCCCATTATATAAATACTTACCACATGCCTGGCAGCATTATACTTGCTAATGTCTCACTGGCCAAGCAAATCCCATGGCCAAGCCAAGAGTCTATACAGAAGGAGACTACACCAAAGGAAGCGTAGGACAGGGAAGCATGGAGGGCCACCATTGAACAGTCCACCACAGAATGCTTTCCGGGATGTCTGACTCACTGAATGCCTGTCCCAGCTGACTCTATCAACTGTGCCCCCGGTCCCCACCCTCTCTTCAGAAGCTCCTGACTCCATGGGAGAGAAGCCCCCAAGTCAGACAGGAAAGGATCTCCTTTAATCAAATCATAAACTAACCTTCTATATTATCACACATGGAGTATCAATTTAAAGAGGCGCAAGGCAGTTCTTCTATCTCATAAGAATGCTACCCTCTGCCATTTCTCTGTCATAACTTCATTCTTTTTTTTTTTTGCGGTACTGGGGATTGAACTCAGAGGCATTATTCTTTATTTTGAAACCGGGTCTCACTAAGTTGCGGAGTGCCTCACTAGGTAGCTGAGGCTGGCCGCGAACCCGGATCCTCCGGTTTCAGCCTCCCAAATGCTGGGATTACAAGCGTGCGCCACCACGCCCAGCTGTCATAACTTCATTCTTTAGAGAGGGATAAATTTGTGTGTGGCTGGAATGGAGACATGCCTATCTAATCTGAATCAGAGACCTGCTGTGTGTGATTTGGTATACTATACAGTTATAAAAGGGCGTTATAATTTGGATATAAAATGTCCCCTGAAAGCTCATATATTGGCAATGCAACACTATTAAGAGAGAAAATAGCCGGGCGTGGTGGCACATGCTTGTAATCCCAGCATTCGGAAGGCTGAGACCGGAGGATCCGGGTTCGAGGCCAGCCTCAGCTACCTAGTGAGGCCCTCTGCAACTTAATGAGACCCGGTTTCAAAATAAAGAATAAAAAATAGGACTGGGGGTGTAGCTCGGAGGTAGAATGCCTCTGAGTTCAATCCCCAGTACCACAAA
>PVLC010007213.1:0-64272 GCA_004027655.1 Graphiurus murinus | reverse complement strand
TTTTTTTTTTATTTTTTTTTTTTTTTTTTTTTTTGAGAAAGATAATCTATAACATGCATGGGGAAGTATGGGACTACTGACATAGTAACTCCATGGTGTTTCTTGATACGCTGGTTCTAATTCAAGGTCCAAGAAATGAAAGTATCTTTTGGATGCCAAAGCACCTCTAGTTATAGGACATGACTTTTCACCCCCATTCTCACTGCCAGTTGCTATGCCCTTTTCACCTTTGCAATAAAAAGTCTGTACTCTAGATATCAAAACTACCTTACCACCCATGCTTCATTCCAAAGGGTGGGTTGCCCCGAATTGTAGCTGCTGGTCTTGTCGTCTACAAGAAGGTCTGAAGATGGGTTCGTTGCTCCTGAAACACATATTCAACTGTACAGGAATGACTGTCAGAAGCAACGTACCATGAAAATCAGTACTAGAGATAGTGTGTGGCTATACCATATAACAAGCTTTATGTCAATGGCCCTACAGCAATGGCCTTTCCACTGGAGGAATTTTTTTTTAAATTCATGTGGTTCTTTATTAAAAGGGAAGGTATGGCTATTAAACACATCTCTACTTAACAAGGAGGTAAAAACGTGTTAAACTAAAACTTCGTGTTGGAAATAATCTGAGAAACATTTGAATTTTATAATTTTCTCCTCATCTATGATAAAAGTGATACTTGAGTGATATGGATACGAAGAATGTAAATCTTCAACAAAAAATGAACCAGGTACTATGGCGCTAGAAGCAGTATAAATGCTAAGAGAGACTCTCTTAAGTCACTCAGTTCAGAAGCTATATACTCTGAGAAATAAATTCAGTCCAGCATTCTACTTCCAGGGAGATTTTGGTTTCTGGTCTTTTTACACATACTGCACAACATACTCCAAAAAAATATCTCTTTTTGAAGAAGACAACATCCTTGGCTAGCAAGATCGAGGCAACTCCCCAAATCACATATAATCTATAGGGTCAAATATTTCAGTGTTGCAGTAGAAACAGGCAAGAAAACAAAATCAAAGTTCCAATATTTAGGTTTTTCATATTTCATCAGGGACTTAAAATTCTAACTAATCTGAGATTTAAATAGTCATGCTCACAAAAATGTTTAACGAACTCATAGTCTATATCAAATGTGATTTATTAGTTGCCCCAAAATATCCTAAGTAGACAGAGACTTGCCCATGTCTTTGCTCACAGGGGCCTCCTATTGAACTCCATCCCCCTGTATCTTTTAAATGCCACCTAATCTTGATGACCAGGTCAATTGCTACCACTTCTGTATGGCTTTAGCAGTCTCACCCCACTGACCCCCAACACATGCATTAAGAGCCAACTTTCCCTTTTCTTTCTAATGTACTTTGTGCACAGCCCTCTAATTTTTCCTTTTACTGTATAGTTATTTGTAGATGTAGAGTAAGCAATCTTCTGGACTGCAGGTGACAGGGTCTGCAATGGCAGAGGCACATTTTCCATACATTTAACTTGACACAAGCATTTTGTTGTATTTATGTCTAGTGGGTTGCTGTAAGATACTTATCTGAAGTAACATCGACAAGTGTTTCTGAGGGTTAGCTTCATCCTAGTACTCACCTAAACCATTAGTTATTTAAGCTAAAAATAACCAAGTTTGAGACCCTAATTCAAAGTTGAGTAGAAACAGTTAAGTATCTTTCTAATATTCAGGCATCTTACCATGCTAGCACTTGGCAAACTGTCATTCTGTATATATTTATAGAGAGCAAAGATCCAGTCAAATCCCTCAGTTGACCACAGTGTCTTATTGTGTATTAGTAACTTTTATTTTGCACAAAATTTTGGACA
This sequence comes from Graphiurus murinus, assembly GCA_004027655.1. NCBI lineage: Eukaryota > Metazoa > Chordata > Mammalia > Rodentia > Gliridae > Graphiurus > Graphiurus murinus. The sequence continues at coordinate 62,451 of PVLC010007213.1, read as the reverse complement.
ACTTAGTATGCGACATCAGAAGATCCAGTCAATGATAATGTGTTGAAAATTACACAAATGAATAATTAACCTGAGAACGAAAAAGAAGAGCAGAGCAGGTCCACTTTTGTGAATTATAACTGGGCTTATCAAAACTATAGGAACTTACCACGATGACTCCCTCTGGGGCTCTCATAGCACTGATGACCCTGAGATCATGACCAGTGGCTTGCCTGTCCTCTCTCCTACGACATCATTTTCAGGTGAGATTTAAAGACCCAGGGCATAGTGCATTAGGTAAAATAACCAATAGCCCCATGTTGACCAACTTGAAAGTCCAGCTGCTAACTTGCATGAAGCCAGAATTCTGGGAAGGTTAATTTCAGTAAGGTCCATCCTACATTGACATTCTATATGCCTCTATTAATGGTATAGATGCTTAATCCCTCCAATGTGAAGGGAAATGAACCTATCCAGGAATTTTCAGAAAAAGAGCATATAAGGAGAAGAATAATGGGCTACTCACTGCAATGATATATAAGTTCATCAGCCAAATAGTTCTGTAATAATTTATCAGTGTTTCTGTTTTTTCCCACTGTTTGAGGCTCCAATGTGGTAAAAAAAAAAAAAAAAAAAAGTCATAAAGGAGCAAAATCACTCTCCCCACCACCCCCCCTTTAACCCAAAAAAAAGTACACGTGTACTACTCTGAAAATACATGAAGAGACCCAAATACTAAAATTTCAACATGCTTATTAAAATAGATGTTTTCTTTTTTCCTAGGTGAGGGAGTAGTTGAGCAAGTAGTTGCAAGTTTCCACTGTAATTTATTTTTTATCCTCTTATAAATCTTGCAATCTATTTTTAAAAAGGAAAGTAACACTTTTCCTCTGATCAGATTAAAATAATGTAAAATGATGTTAAGATTAAAAATTTATGTTAGCCACTCTGTGAACTGCAATACGACTCAGATGATTTGCAAGCATATGTAAAGAAAGGATTCCAAAGGGAGAAAAACGTAATTTCTCAAAATATCAGCAGTTTCACAAAACTCCTTTACTGAGAATTTTTCCACTATCTGCTCAAATATAAAATAACTACTGACATGCAAACCAGTCAAAATACTGATAATGCACACACGAGGAGAGAGGTGAGGGAAGGATGTTCCAACATCACAAAATTAGAGTATTAAATTCATAAAATAAAAAAGGGAGTATGGAGATTTGAGATTGCATGTTGAAAGAAGAGGAGGCATCTTGTCATTCAACTACGCTCTTGAGTACTAGGTTTCAAATTCAGGACAATTACTTTTAGCATGGCTTTTACCAAAATAAGTTGAAAATCAAATTAAAAGAGTATATTATGTGTTTTTTGAAAAAGAACTTCATTATTATACTCAATTTTCATAAGTGCAATAGAAGTAGAATTCTTGCATAAAAGAATAGCAAGAAGTCTTTGTTTTTTCCATTCACATGTGTGTTCAAGATGTACTGCAAGAAGTGAACATGTAGGTGAAAGAAACAGAGGGTTGGCATAGTTTGTGATTTGTATGCATGTGAACGCATGTGCTATACACACCAACACTAACTAGCAGAAACTGAGTTTCTGATTGGAGAGAAGAGTCTCTTGACAATATACCAACTGTGCAACAAAAGCAAGTTTCACACACCAACACTTAATCCCATGGGTGAATTAAATCTTGCCAGTGGAAGCAGAATAAGTTGCCATCCTTCTATTGTTTTTTCTTTAGCTCAAGTAAATGAACGAGAGCAATTTCCATTTGTGCAAAAGGCTGAAGGTTAAATCAAAGCTATAGAATGATATCAGCATCTGATTTCCCAAACTTACAAGTAGCCGATGAAAGCACATGCTCCCATAAGAATTACTCACTTAGTAATATCTGAAGGCTAACTAATCAGAAGGTGTCATTCAATCAAGAATTTTTTTGCACATTCAACTTCAATTAACTTGCCTTTTGGAATTCTTTAGATAACACTGCTTTTAACTAAAGCTCTGAGAGAATCTTTTTTAACTCAAGAGAGTAAGTTTGATTTTTATACTAAGCACAGGAGTTCCCCCGCCCCAAATGTGTATAAAGACCTACTCACCACACTGTTCTTTCCCTTCAACTTTGTTTATTGATGTACTGAACATGAAAAAGTACAAAGAATCCAAACACAAAAGAAAACATGTACAGCCTCTTAAATACTCAACAGAATATATTTTCTATTCCAACAGATGTGAATTAAGTCATACTGTACAACTTCAAATAAATACCAGCCTTACATTTTATTAAGTGCTCTGATAAACACTGTAAAGTGAAGCACAATTTGCATGCCCTCTCATCAATGCCTTGGTTTGCTACAGTAGTATAGGAAAGAAGCATGTAGCTGCTGTTTTCCCGTGAGGGAAACCTTATTTTTTTTTTTAAGTATATACATGTATTTTATTTTTTATTTTTTTAAACGCAGAAGGTTAACTCTGACAATCTAAATGCACCTAAGGATATGAGAAAGTGCTAAGCCAATTGATTTCTGAGTAGCATTGAGTGGGTCAGCATGAAAACTCGCTTATTCACTTTAGCACGCGCCTCACAGTATATGTACTGTACTATACTGAAAAATTTTATAACTACAATTTTAAATAATAAAAAATAAAACTGAAAGCAACCGCAAAGATAATGTACAACTATGTTATGCATAGCACATTGCCTGTTCTAAGGGGAAGCATGTGAGCATCTCAGTTTATACAAAAAGCAGGACGTAACTATATAGTTCTCAGTGCATCCTGATGAAGGCAACTTCTGCCTTCAGCTTTTTTGAAAATTTATTATAAGCTAGATGCTAATCAGAAAATATTTTGTATTTTTTAAAATTTCTTTCATACATGGTAAAGACTTATTTTATTATTTCCCCAAATAGTGGTTTAAGCATCATACAAAGTTAAATTTCAATAGCATACAGATATTTATGATTTTTGTATGAAAAATGTAAGGAAATTTGTTCAAAACCTATGGTTATACTCATTTTTCTTTTTTACCACAAACATATTTATAAACGAAAATGTAGCATCACCATAAACAGCTGAAGCTAGACTATCTACAGACAAAATTAGCAACGAATCTGATGCACTGTAAATTCAAGTCCTCAGGACAACAAAAGTGATTAAGCAAGACCTCAAGTAACAATGTTAATGCCATTTACAAAGGAAAAAACTGATACAAAAACATTCAAAACCTGAACATCACTTGGCATGTAAGGGAAAAAAAAATCAAATTAGCTGAAAGGTTCATAAACACAAGGTCTTATTTACATTACACAAAGCTCAGGTGTTAGCCTTAAACGTAACTTTCAAAATACCTTCAAATATATCCAACTCAGATCATTTTTGCCGATTTGCTGCAGTACAAATCATGTGCAACATCTTTTTGTTCCTTAAGACAAAACAATTCTTCAAACAATACTGCAAGTACATCACTAAACACCATGAGCTCTATCTGAAGGGATTTCTTTAGGAAGAACAGATTTTTCCCCCATCTCTTGGTAATTTAAATTTCTTGCCTGCTCTTATATATTCTTTTGTAAATTTTTTTTATTTGTTTCAAAATCACAAATCATGTGAGCCACCTATCGCATAATAACCAGGATGATCAGACGCGCCACTGGTGATTACAAAAACGAAACCAGCAGTGTTTCCCTCATTGATTCCATTCCTTTCATACAAAGATCTCAAAAGTATTTTCTACATCATAAATCTTTCTAAATTTTCCAACCACTGCAAATTTCCTGGTAAATTTTAAAAGCTCACTAGGTGTCATATGAAGAGATTTCTCAAAGTATTCAAGTCAAAATATTTGTTCCAGGACCAGTAAAAAGTTTCTCCAAATTTTCTTTTTTATAAAAATAGATGCTTTTTTTAAACCCACATCAAAGAGGCTCTTATCTCTTTGGCAAGGTACTGCTTTACGAAAAGTTCTCCAGTATTCTTACAATAAGCGTTTATAATGTAGCCCCCCCCTTCCCCAACCCAAATCATAATTACAAAATAAATACTGTTTTTAACTTCATAAATAAAAATGTAAACTTCAAAATACTTTTCTTAGACATAACAGCAATGTTTTAAATGTAAACCAAACACAAAGCTAATCAGAAAAAGGAAAAAAAGGGGGGAAAAAAAGACACAACCAACTAAAGAATTACAACACAAAGCCTCAATATTTACTCACAGGTTCAAGGCAGTTATGTAAAAAGAAAAGAAATGTCTTCCCTTAGCTGAAACACTTTAAAAGGTCCACCTTCTTCAAAGAAGGCAATAGAATGCAATGTGACAGGTAAAAACCCTGTACCTCTTGTCCATATTCAAACATAAAAGATATTTAAGAAGTTTTAATTCAAATACTAGCAATAAAAAATCTCACATATTTCTTAGGATGCTAAGTAGTCGTTTTATCCCCATCTCAACACTGACTTACAAAGACATTTACTAATGTATAAAGTTTCTCTTAACTTGCCTTTGTTGTATAGTTTTCATATATAAATGGACTGAGGACAAGAGCTCATTAGGCTTTGTGCGTTTTGTTTGTCTTAAAGGAGACCTGCAGTACTCTGTCTCCCAGACGGTATCCATTGAGGCTAGCTATCGCCATGGCGGCCTCATCATAGTTTGTCATAGTCACAAATCCAAAACCTTTGCATTTATTGGTGTTAAAGTCACGGATGACCTTCACGTTGGTGACAGCTCCAAAAGGCCCAAACATTTGCCACAGGATACTCTCATCTGCATCAGGAGCCAGGTTGTACACAAATATACACCACCCAGTTCCAGGGTGCCCAGGGATATTAATTCCAGCCAAACTGGTCATTCCATCAATGGTCATTGGAGAAAACCTACTAAACAAAACAGGACATACGAACAGACACACAAAATAGAAACAGAGGTTGGTTAAAGCAATGGATTTACTTCTTTTCACCTTTGCATCTCCAAGAATTTTAGCAATTCTCCTCCCCCACCAGATACAGACAGCTGTTTGACATTTCAACCCAGATCTATGTGTGGCTTGCAGTGACATGCTGCACTATGAAGGTATTAATAAGTTATGAAATGGCTATTATTGGCTGCACTGAATAATATTATCTACAATGGCAAAGAAATATGCTTAAAACTGGTTCATGAATCAAGTAGGAGTGGAGGGAGCAAAATCAACACATACATAAACATGCTATAATGTCCAAATGCATACTAAACAAATAATGAGTTTCTTAAAGACCAGGTGGCATCCAGTGGCATAAAAATATTCCATGAGTCAACCATGCTTCAAAAAAGCAGCTTTTCCTTAGATTGTACATGCAAAATAAAACCCAACACAAACTTAGGAGGGTGGAAAATATCACTCCCCAAATCAAAGAAAACTAATCAATTGTGGGAAGGGAGTATGGGTATCATGAACCTCTATCATTACCTCTTTACTCCATAAGCCATATTGAGCAGATTGTCCAACCTGCAAAACATACATTTAGCAAACTTCAGTTTTTAATGTTTCCCCTTGATGTTCAAAGAAAGCTGGGCTTGTTACTGCCACCTTCCAAGGGGATGTTTTACATTAATTATGTGTGAAGTCTCAGAACATCGGGTCTTTTCACATTTCTGACAAAATGGGTACCCACTGCCATTCTAGCTCTTCCGGTGGATAAAGTTCATCTCTACAGGGATCAGTGCAGGGGAAATGGTGGTCATTTCAGGAGACTACTCAGAGAGGAAATATGAAGCTATAGAACATTAAGATTCAGGCTTTCACCAGGCAAATTCCAAATGTTCCACCTGTTCTCATATATACTTTATACTACTATAAAATTACTACTGTTAATTTTCACAACCCTATTGTTTCCTGAGGATACCAAGGCACACAGAGAATAGGCAACTTGCCCGTGACCACAGAGCTAGTAAAAACTATGGCAATAAGCTAGGGAGTAATCAGGATATAGGAGGGACTTTAGATAATGGAGGAGAAACCCCCGTGGAGTGACGGAGAGGGTCTAGAGGAGACTGGAGGTGGGGAAGGAGAATTAATGAAGGAAACACTTCTACTGGTGTTATGAACATAGGTGAAATTACCAATGCCAATCTCAGTATCATGTATGGGGAAGGGGAGGGAAACTTACCAAGTGCTGTGTGCATGTACGTCCCTATCACTCAATTACATTATGATGTGAGACTACAATGCACCAATAAAAGTTATTTTAAAAAGAAAGCATTAATTTTTTACCTCTAGGATTTACTAAATTCCTTAATTTCCCTTTACCTCCCATCACTGAAAGGCTTTTTAATCTTTTGGAATCAAAGTTATATTTATAGGTAGAAAGAACCTTACAGACTTACAGACAACCTTGGCTAATTCTATTTCTCAAGTATGTTCAGCTAAGGTTCAGAGAAGGAAAGAAGATTCAGTGCTGTAATGAGCAACAAGTCAGGGGTTAGATTCTGAGCCTGCTGCTGTGTTCAAACTGTGGTATAGGAAGTGTAGCACTACTCAGTCTTAAGAAATCAGGAAGAAACAAAGCAACTTGAACTACTACTCTTTTTTTTTTTTTTTTTTTTTTTTTTTTTTTTTTTTTTTTTTTTTTTTTTTTTTTTTTTTTTTCGGTATTGGGGATTGAACTCAGGGGCATTCTACCTCTGAGCTATACTCCCAGCCCTATTTTTTATTCTTTATTTTGAAACAGGGTCTCACTAAGTTGCAGAGTACCTCACTAGGTAGCTGAGGCTGGCTGCAAACCCGGATCCTCCGGTCTCAGCCTCCCAAATGCTGGGATTACAAGAGCGTGTGCCACCACACCTGGCTATTTTTAACTACTCTTAAGATTTTTTTCCTGTGCTAGGGATCAAATCACTGAGCCTGGTGTGTCCTAGGCAAGCGCTCTACCACTGAGCTACATCTTGAGCACTTATGATTTTTAAAAGTACATGAATGGGATAAAGTCTGTCTTTTTCCCATTACATAAAATAGATTCATTTTATAGTATTTGATTCTTCCTTGCTTTATCAGTTTCAGAAAGACTATTATGATATCCCAAGTCTTTAGCATTCACCAATAAATTGTTTTTTGTTTTGAGGGGGTAGCATATCTTTATTTATTTAATTTTTTTGTACTGGGGATTGAACCCAGGGGTATTCTACCTCTGAGCTACACTGTATGCCCTTCTTATTTTGAAACAGGGTCTCGCTAAGCTGCTGAGCCTGGCCTTGAACCTGCTATCCTCCTGTCTCAGCCTCCCAAGTACTGAGATTATGGGTGTGTGCCACCACATCAAGCTAGGAGGTAGCATATCTTAATGCATTGCCATAGAGTCACCCTCAACTACCACGATGCTCAATGCTCTCTGGGACTACCTCAGGTCAGGGGACATGGCATTTTTCTTTCTTTTAACACCTATGAATGACTTTGAAAAGACAATCAAACTTTCTGTCTAACCTGCAGTATAGGCTAGAGCACACATGAGTAACCAGCTTCTTTTAGTTTTATAAAAGCTAAAACACCTCTTCTGGTCTTTTAGAATAAGAGAAGAATATTGTCTCTGCACATCCCTTCTCCCAATCTCCACTGGGAATTTGTATCTTTTGCAAAATGAAAAGGGAGCGCTGAGCTGATATGATGAAAAGAGCAAGGAAAGAGAACAAGTCACAATGACAAAGGATCCCCCTCTGCGTGTCTGTCTTGTCCTGCTGCACTCTCAATATACCAGTAAGCAGAGAGGACAGGCCTTGGTCACTGTAGATTTATAATCAATATCTAGTGACTGAATAAAGAAAGTAGGGGCCGGGCGTGGTGGCGCACGCTTGTAATCCCAGCATTCGGGAGGCTGAGACCGGAGGATCCGGGTTCGCGGCCAGCCTCAGCTACCTAGTGAGGCACTCCACAACTTAGTGAGACTCGGTTTCAAAATAAAGAATAAAAAATAGGGCTGGGGGTATAGCTCGGAGGTAGAATGCCCCTGAGTTCAATCCTCAGTACCGCAAAAAAAAAAAAAAAAAAAGAAAGTAGGGTTACCAGGTTATCATCAGCTACTTAATCTACAATGAAATCTACCAGGAGGACCAATGGGGAGAGTCTGTCTGTATTTGCAAGGGGCAGAGTACATGTGTGAAGAGAACGTATGTGGAAAGGTTTTGTGTTCAGCAAAGGTGAGGACTACAGGCAAAGTTGTGGTCCTTTATACTTAATAAAGGTCAAAAATGCCGTAAAAAGGCTGAACATAAATTGGTATCACCAACTAGAAAGTTATGTGATACAGAAAACGTCACTAAATCACTGGAATGATCAATGTAAAATGCATCTGGTATATTATACCTGTAGAACAGAAAACAGCATACTGAAGCCTCTGTCCAAAGTGCTGAAAGGCCAGAATTCAGAGGCACCTTACTGATTTACTCAAGACAGAGTTGCCCCACCTACATCCATTAACTGTCTCTAGGTTGGGACTATCAACGTACCACCCAGTAGGGATAGCAACCAAAAATCCGAAGAAATAATTTTCCAAAAATAGTTTTTAGTATTTTTAAGACAAGGTGTAAACCAAACCTGCCCCAGAAGTGAGTAAAAGACATCTCAATTCCGCTCCTCCATCCCATTCCTGGAATCTCCAGGCAGGATGTCTAGGCCTTTTTTAAAAGGCTCTGTGAGGACCATCTCAGGGGGCCTCTTATTTGCCCTATCTGTGAAGTCCTATATGACACCATGATCGTCACTGATTTTTTTTTTTTTAATACTCATCTCCCATTTTAGGAAAAATCCAGTCTTTTGTAATTTAAAGCAAGTTGTCACCCTTCTCTATATCCTCCTCCTGCTCCCCCACCACCAAGGAGAGTAGGGAGGAACGTCAGATCCAGGAAAGCTGGCCCAGGCACTGCAGAAAGTCTCTGCCTGCACACAGCGGAACCCAGTCTTTGCTGCTAAGGTATTATGCATCCATGCTTCCTATGGGAGCTCAGGGCAGGCAGTGGGTGCGTTACATGGACATTACATGGGCATGACATGGCCCAAGCCCAGTAGCAGCTGGGAAACTATACACTAGGGAGTACCAGAGACAAGGATGTGACTCTTTGGACACAAGGTTTACTATTATCCCCTACAATTATGTCTTTTCTGGGTCTGCCCACAGTTCAAGGACATCTTTCATATGTGGTCTTTTTGTGTGTCTCTAGTACTGGGAATTGGACCCAGGGGTACTCTACCACTGGGCTACACCTCCAGCCCTTTTTATGTTTGATACAGGTCTAAGTTGCTGTACACTGGCCTTGAACTTTAAATTCTTCTGTCTCAGCCTCCCAAGTACTGGGATAATAGGCATGCAGCACTAAACCAGGCTTGTGCATTTAAAAATGGAAGTTAACTGTAAGTGGAGACCCAGCTAGTAGCCACCAGAATGACTAGAGGGAGGGGGGTTGCATGATGACATGGAAATATTAAAGAGCCCATTGAAAACATTTTTTACTATTTAAAAATAACATATTCTTAATTTATATTTAATAGCTACACTGCACCCAAAGCCTGCATTCAGTCCCCAGGCATCACATTCGTCCCTGAGGAAGACTGAGCAGTCCCAGAAGGGAGAGGTGACCACTGGCACTCTCATCTGTTCTTTAGCCTGGGCATAAGCCACTTTACAAGTTACATGTTAAGTCGATTTGGAAGAGTAGATTGGATAACCTGCCTTTAATTAAAATAACTTTCACTTAAAGAAAAGGTAGCTTAAAAATGGTTCCCATGGTCACAGGGGGTGGGGAGGATGAAGTTAAGGGTGACATCAGTAAGGAAAATTCTAAGAAAAAGAAGAGCCAGTTATTTCCCTACTCCAAGTACAAGCCTTATTAAGGGGTCTGACGTAAAATAATGCAACATGACTCACAGGAAGTCAGGAAATTCAAAATTCTCAATATTAGCATTTTATGGATCTTGATTTAAGGTTATTTTACTAAAATTAGGTAAATGAAATATAAAGTGAGCTAGCATGGAAATCGGTAATACATTTGATATGTTATGTATTTTATCTTTATTTTCTAACTAGAGTTTGTAATTTAATGACTATCATAGTATAAGGCCATGTGTATATGTAATTAATGAAAAAATAGAAAGTGGAGTATTGTATTTTTTACTTTATTTTTTTTTAATTTAATTTTTGTGGTACTGGGGATTGAACTCAGAGGCATTCTACCTTTGAGCTATACCCCAGCCCTATTTTTTTATTTGGAAACAGGGTCTAAGTTGCAGAAGGCCTCAACGATGTTACTTGCGATCCTCCTGGTCTCTGCCTCCAAAGTATTCGGATTACAAGTATGTGCCACCATGCCAGGCTATAGTGAGGTATTATAGTTATGTTTCTATCACTAGGAATACAACTCAAATTATTAGGTAATCTTTTGAACAGAACCATACATTAGGTGGAGTATTCCCACTTCAAAGCTAGGTGTTTAAAAATATGAAGTAAAAATAAAGTACCTGCCTAATTTTCCAGAAATTTAGCTGATAGACTATGGGAGGGCCCATATTCATGGAAAAAGGAAATGAAGAATCAATTAAAGTCAGATATGAAAAATATTAATAAGAAAATTCAGAGCCCTATAAACAATTGTTATCAAAACCTCTCCAAGAAACTAGCATTTGCATTGAAGCTAACCAAATCAAGAGCATCAACTTACTGCCTTACCCAATTAGATGGTATCATCTGTCTTGTAAGAATGAGAAAAACTACATGAGTCTTGATATCAGTTAATCACAAAAGAAAACTAACAATGCAGCTAACATGCCTTAAATGCAACTCAAATGCTGATTTAAAAGGCTCTTTAAATATACATAAAGGCTTTCAGAAGCAGACACACAGGCCTTTATACTAGACCACATCTAATGAAATTTAAACTGCTCCACAAGAGAAGAACATGAAAAAGTTCAGCTTAAAGTTTAATTCAGATATCATGTGCCAAGAAAATACGTAAGGAGTTTGAATTCCATTATCCATTCAAATAAGGTCTTGTTTTATTTTGAAAACTGCAGTCAATTAAATAAGCATATTAGGTCAACAGTGCTCATACTAAAATAATCCCACTAACACGGGTTGACTTAGCCATGAACCACACAAGCTCACTTTTAAATTTAATCCTCACTGCATGGATCTTAATTTTTTTTTTCCTTTAAAGATATGGTACAGTTAATCAGTATTCTTAGCTGAAATCATATGCATTTATAAACGTATCATGGCTGGGCATAGTAGTACCTGTCTATAATCCCAATGCTGGGGAGGCTGAGACAGGAAGGTGAATCAAAGGTCTGAGGTCAGCCTCAGCAACTTAGCGAGACCTTGTTTTAAAACACAAAATAAAAAGGACTAGGGGTACAGCTTGGAGGTAAAGTGCCCTGGGTTCAATCCCCAGTACCACAAACCAACAAAGTATCGCTAAGAATCTCTCACTCTGATATACAAATACAGTGTACCAAAATAAAGATTAATAAAAAATAATATAAAGTTTCATGGCCATTATAAGAATACTTATTGCTTTTATCGCCCAACCCCTCCCAATTTCCACAGTGCTTTAACAAAAATGCACAGTGAGAAATTTTCTACAGTGTCTGCTCAAAGGTGACAAACTCCAAGCTAAGAACGTTAAAACACAAATATTAGGGACAAAACACTTGCAGAGGGAACTAGACCAGAACTACAGAAAAGAGCAATACCAATATCAATAAAACACTCAAGTCTTTAGTTCAAGGTCTTTACAAGGTGAAAGAAGGGGGCTCAATCTATATTCAACAGATGGAAATGGGGGGGGGGTGTCAAGGTAATGATAGCCAAGTTAAAGATACTAAAGAAAAGTACAAATCACACATCAGGTTAAACCTGAACTGTGGAAACAGACCCAATCTTTCCAACATCATCTCTAGATCAAACACATTCATAGAGCATACTGGTAAGTTCCTCCTACAGGAGGAATAGGAAGTACAGTGAAGAAGACAACAGTTAGGAATCTGAAGGGAGAACAATCCTCCCCATTTTCTAAAGCCAGGCTTCCTTTACAACTGACATCCTTATTTTCCTTCTAAAATTTCTTTCTCTGGGAGTCCAGAAATGTATTTCCAAGGTAATGATAATACATGGTTCTAAAGATAAAAACACAGAATGGGCAGAATGATAAAAAGATAAGAAATTTAACTATCAGAACATCCTTGAGAAGCTTTCCCCCAACAAAAAGCACAGTGTCCAGGGAGGGGGGCTAGGCAGACTGAGAGGTGATCCTACAGTCCTAAAACTCCAGGCGCCTGAGTCACCTACAAGCTTTACCATTCCAATCATCAGGCGCTCTTCTGAATGCTTTTTCAGTCCTCAGGTCCAATCTTCCTCAGAATTCAGTCTTGATTCTAAGACTATAGTTTTACTTGATAATTAGCATAAAACAAAAATTCAGATTAAATCAGAAAAACAAAAATAATAATTTAAGCTAACAGAGCTTTCTACTAACAGTAAAATGAAGTTAACTAGACAGGCTGCCTAGAAAACACCTATAATATTCCTTTAGTTTTCTCTAAATTCTCAAAGAAAAACAAACATTCCAAAACCCCATACATATGTATGTATGTATGTATGTATGTATGTATAATCTCACTTAAGAAAGAATACACAGAGGAAACCTACAGGAAGACAGGAGTTAAAACAAGGGTGTTGTGAGATTTCTTTCACCATTAAGACAGTGTCAGGTGTCCCCATACATCCTACCTCTGGTCCAACTAGCACACATCTACCAAAGTCAAAGGTGACACACTTCTTTTTCACCAATGCTTTTTTTTTTTTCCTCACAAAGTTACAACAAAAGAGTTCAGCCAACTGGGGACCCAGTCACCAAGTTCAAACTTAGCCTTTGACAGGACCCTTTTTTCTCCCAGGACAAAAGTCAACTTAAACAGTGAGTCAGTGTGATGTTTGTGGCAAGTTTCTTTCTCATACTTTGAGTAATTATTTTTTAAAAGGAGATATTTTGAATGTTTTATCCCCACTCTTATTAGCAGTCTAATGCTCTAATTAAAAAATACATGGGACTTAAAGCTAGAAAACATATACCTCTTCCATCTTAGGTTAAGTTTGTGATTATATTTTTGCTAATTAACTATTCTGTCTCAAGAAAGGAAGAAATAAAATAGATATGTACTTATAATAAAAAAAAATTAGCATGGGAATTAGATGGCATTATGGCCATAGTATATTATATGACCAAAAAGGATATTAAAACATATCCTATCCTGGAAAAATAGGGATATCTGTGAATGATTCTTCTTTTGGTTCTATCCAAGGATTAAATCAAAACTTGACAAACTAGAATGTTTACACCTGTCAATGAGACAGAGTGCCTTCTTTTGGGTTAATGCCACAGTCACTGTATGGACTATACGGAGCTCAGAAAACTGCTACTCACAGGCCAAATCCAGGAGGCTGATCCAGGAGCTAATATGCTATTTAGATTTTTAAAGAGTTATTTTTTAAAAATTACAAGTGCAAAGACCATGACCCATAAAACCTAAAATACTTACTATCTGGTCCTTTACAGACTAATTTTGCCAACTTCTAAACTACAAGACACAAAAAACAAACAAACAAAACCCAGCAAGGATAGAGAAGGATTAATTTGTAGAAACTTATCTGTATTCACATAGGTTATATATCCTTAGTGGTTCATATGATGTAAAACAAATAAGTGAAAGAGGTTGACCTAAAAATTTTATTTTTGTGCTTTAATTTTGTCAAGAGAAAAACTAAAAAGGGAGCAATCAAGCTCTGGAAGCAGTTCATTAGACTCTAGCAATCTATTTGTCAATATTTCTCAACTGATGTTTTAGGCCAGATCATTTGTTGTTGTTGGCTATCCTGTACATTGTAAGATGTTTGGTAGCATCCCTGGCCTCTACCCACTAGATGCTAGTAGCATCTCTTCCAAAAATATGCCAAGAGGAATATCTTTAGAAATTGCCCAATGTCCCCTGGAGGCACCCCCTGGAGGGAACCACTTCTGTAGATAATTGTCCTTTGTCCCCCACCTTTAATAAAAAAATAAAAAATAAAAAAAAAAACACTACTTCCTAAGTAGATTCTTTGTTTCCATTTTTTTTTTTTAAGGAAGAAAACAAACAATAACAATAATGACAAAAGCAAACCAGAGATCCTATCAATCAAAGAATGCTAAGCATTCTCTTTCAGTTTAGTAGCTGGCCACAAGAACTGGACCGGACTTACCTAAAACGCTGTGCCTGCTGAGCTAGCGGTCCTGGATACCTTCTGTTTGGAGACTGGTACAGCTGGGAAAGGATGGCCTGATTGGTTTTTTGGCTTGGATTATTAGCAAACTTTACAGTGATTGGCTCTGTGGCACCAGGAGGTTTCTGGCCATTTAGGCCTTTGATAGCTTCTTCTGCCTCAATCCGCTTGTCAAATCGAATAAAACCTACACCCCTTGATATGCCTATGATGGATTTGAGTAAAGATTTGGGAAAGAGGGAGTGGAAGGAGAGGGAAGGAGAGAAGAAAGGATACATTAATTTTTCCTTCTTTAAGAACATCTTTTCACTCACATATAGCATTTGCCACAAAATCATATCAGAAGGAACACTTTACCTTAGCAATTCCATTTAGAATCACAATTTTGCATTTTTTAAATGTATAAAGTCACCTACACAACCTGAGTACTCATTTCCACATGCCTTCCTATAAGCCAAGAAGAAAGTACAAGTATGCATATTCCTGTTCCTACCCCCTCCCCACTCCCTCTCTCCTTCCTATGTACTTTTTTTTTTTTTTTAATAATGTCAACAGCATGCCTTAGTTCTATTTTTCAAATCATGTTATTGGATAAGCAGCTCAGACATGAGGGGCACAGTAGTTCCCTCTCATAATAAGAATAGAACCAAGCATATGCTAAAAATTCTATTAAAAAAAAAAAAACTATGCTAAAAATACATGCACTGTTGTAGAGGGAGATATTTCAATTAAATTTTTAAATAACATATTCAGTTTAATAATATTGTGTGGGATATAGAGCCTTTAAATTTAAAAAAAATGTCCAAAACCACTCTTCCAGTTCTCTGAAAGCTCTCCCATGTTTCTAACTGGCCGTACTTTATGCAGTAGAGGGGTAGCCAAGAACTTTTCAGGGAAATCTAGTTCATTCTATTAGCTAATAAGAACAGGCTAGTGGATTAGCCATAGCTGGTCACCATGAGATTAACAATTTCAGGGAAATAGGTATTAACAGTTCCAGTTTGGTACTAGTAGGTAGAAAATCATAGATGATTCAGAATTTGTTAATTAAAATGAGAGGTTACTGAGAAAATGCACTAGAGACCATCATAATTTGGAGGGATTTTTAAAAGCAATAGAGATCTGCTGTATACGGACAATGGCTCATAATTTTCTAAGACAGACAAGGTATTTTTTCCGTAGATGCTTAATCTCAGATAGCACTTTCTATATTTACTTTTTGTATTTAAGCTATATCCATTGTATATTATTACCACCTGATGGCTAAATCACAAAATTGCAGGCTTTCATTTTTTTCATTTCAAGTAAAGGGAGTAAGCTTTCCTTGAAAGATAATGAAGATGAAATGATAGCAAATACATTATTTCATTTATCTAGTAGCTCCTATTAAGAACTAATAACTGCTAGGACTTAGCTGTTCCATTAGGAAAGCATCATATTAGCAATGAAACAGCCTCTACCCTGTCTGATTGGGGTGGTGTCCAAGAATTTGCAGTTCTAGCAAGGTTCCAGAATCATGTTAATGATACAGAAGGGGGATTTTACGAGAGTGGTGAGCTCGGTCGAGCTGGAATTCCTCGTGCTCAGAGTGGACTGTCAGCTAAGAGAGGAGCTGGGTTTCCTGTATCACAGGTGAAATCTACTCTCAATTCATCAAATTCTCATTAATAATGAATAAATTAAAAAGCATGAATGAGAAAAAATAAAAGGGCATTTTTGCTGCTTTGAACAAATTTTGCCTAGACTGCTATGCCTGGATTTCTATTTAAGCCCATCAGTCATCTGTGTGATAGAACACATACAAAGGATTATGAGATAACTAATGTAGCTAAAACCACATAAATTCTTGACTACATTTTCTCATGGCAGCAAAATCTATCAGCCATTCTTCCTGGCATATATTCAGTGGGGATATCACTCTAAGATGGTGCTTCCTATGAAGCCAGTCAACAGCACAGAGGAGCATAACATGAGCTATTCTGATCAAACTCAGATCAACTACACTGATCTGCATTTGAAGGTTACAAACGTGGCCCACTTTTATTCTGGAGTTAATCTGTTGCTTTCTCTTTTTAAAAAATATTCACACATAATTCATACACAAGATCTTAATGTGGCTGCTTCGGAATATGGCACTACAGGTGTCTTTTCCACCCTCCATGCGACGTTTCTCTATTTTAAAAAATGTTTCTAAAAGAATAAGTATCACTTTTATAATATAAAAATATATCTGTACCTTGTTTTAAAATCCATATTGCCAGTTTTCCTTTACTAAAAGCTTTGGCAGAAGTGCTCCTTTATATACAAAAGTTTTAATAAACATTTTAATTTTATTCTCATTTCAGCTTGGTTAAAAATTACGTTAGGCATAAAGTTTTGACATTCAAAATTTCATACTCTTACATATGCCTGTGCAGCACAGCAAGGCCTGGAAAACAGCCTTAGCAGCAATTAGCAGCGTGGATGTTCTGTGGAGAACTAGCTACATATGGTATTGTACTAAACTTTGCTTCTTATAAAAATAAGATTATAGCCGGGCCTGGTGGCACACACTTGTATTCCCAGTACTTGGGAGGCTGAGACAGGAGGATTGCAGGTCCGTAGCCAGCCTAGTGAGGCCCTCCGCAATTTAGTGAAATCCTGATTCAAAATAAAGAATAAAATAGGGCTGGGGGTATAGCTCAGAGGTAGAATGCCCCTGGGTTCAATCTCCAGTGCCACAAAAGCAACTAAACAAATAAGTAAATAAATAAAAAAGATTGTTTATTAGTACATTACAAGGAGGATGGGGGTTTTTTTCACGCAGAGGCTTGAAAATGAATATTATGGAATCTATAAATTTATTACAAGCCATGAAACAGGCTTCAAACCTACACCTTCAGGGTAGAAATGACTCAAGCTCGTCCACTCCACTCCACAATCTATTTCTGTCCATGCATATTTATGAACAATTCCAGCAGAAAATTGCATTTTCTGGCCCACATATACCTTTGATGTGTTATAGAGGTAGGACTGCTGCATGGAAAGATAGAATATTTCACAATCTGCCTGTCAGAGAGGTTAAGACTGTCCAGAACCACTGCCTACTTACCAGTGACCTGGTCAACAAGAATACGAGAAGTAATAATGCGTCCATATTGCGAAAATAGCTGTTCTAACTCCTTCTGGGTCATTGTTTTCGGAAGCCCACTGACATATAAGTTGGCATCTCTGATAGAAGCTGAACTTGGGCGAGCATAGGAAACCTGAAAAAGGGGAATAAAATTAAGTGCACACTCAATCATGTCCTTTCAGAAACTCCAATCTTGCCTCAGTAACTTTTCCATACAGAACATACCTCAAACACTGGTGTCAATACAAGCCTGGTGTTAACTGCTTTACTCATTTCTGGGGAAATCCTACATAAGTGGGTACTGTCATTCCTCCAGGTAGAAAGAGCATCTACCCTTGGGAGTCTAAATTCTCAAAACAGACCAGAAGTGCATATAGCACAGGAAAACTCATGGTAACAGGTTGGCCTCAGTGGGGCCCATCCCTAAGAATAGGGACCTGGGGCTAACCATTCCAAGCTTAAGGATTTTAAGTTAATTGGGCACATTTTTATGAGCTGTTTTTCAAGTTTCACTCATCTTTGGGCATGGTGGTGCCATATTTCTGAACACCTTTTATCAGTAAGTGTGCCTTTTTGATTCATGCCAAAACAACTGTCTCTTCTACAAATTTAAACACATGAATGAGCTACATCCACCTTCATCCTCCTCTGTCCAGTTCTTGTCCACGAGTCTTTATAACCCTTATGTTCAGGTCTTAAGTCCTTTTGTTGACTTTACCTGCCATTTTATGTACTCTGATAAAGCTTCCTATCTTTGAATAGTACCCAAAATTCCATAAGGATGGAAGAAAATTTTGTATTTGTTTATAATCACCGCTGTTCATGTCTCACTCATCACTGTATCCTCAATGTGCTAACGCCCAGCATGTGATAGATGCTAAAATACTTGATGAGTAAAACCTATCCCAAACCTCCTGGACCCTGATGGTCCACAATGGCTTACTGGACCAGACCATGTAAAAGACAGTTCATCAAGTCATCTAGATCTTTTGCACAAAATGTAATCAATGGCTTCTTGGACCATAGTCTATTTTAGCCAATATTTAGAGCTGGGAGTCTCATATGAGATATTCCTGACCACATTCCTTTTGGTTTAACTGTGAGCTCTTCTGGATCAACTACAAAGACAGAAATTACAGAATATAGCCCATTTTTTTTTTTGCATCATTCATAAAAACAGGTAATATATCAAACTCTGTGATTGATTTGACAGGATATTATGATTATCTCTGCCTGATCATTTTATACAGTAGTATCCACCTTTAATCTAGTTTATTGCCCCCCAAATAACTTTTTTCCCAATCAACACTAATATTTAAAAACCTTTTAGTATGAAACACTAAATATTTTTTCCTTGTTTTAAATTATGCCAATAGCTGTTACCACAAATTTTTAAACTTCCAGGAAAAAAAAAATATATATATATATATAAGCCAGGTTTTTTACCACTTTGTAAATTCCTGCTTTCACCCTGCCCCAGTAGTGGTTATATTGAGTACTCCTCCCCTTTATTCAACTAGTTTTCTGATTAATAAGAAAATATCCTTTTGTTACAAAGGCTATACTCAGAAGTCACATCAACACTAGTGTGTCCTACAGAAAGTAGGAATTTGGAATAATGGTGGAGAGAAGATATATTACTGTTCACATGAAGACTGGAGCCTGGTGCAGTGGTGCACACCTGCAGTCTCAGTACTTGAGAGGCTCAGACAAGAGGACTGTAGGTTTGAGGCCAGCCTGTGGTAACTTAAGAGACTTTCAAAATAAAATACAGTGCAGTTCATCAGAGGCAGAATGCTCCTGGGTTTAATCCCCATTACTACACACACATACACACAAAATAAAGAAGAATGAAGACCTTGAAAAACTCAAGATAAGTAACAAATAATAAAAATTTCACATGATTGAAAACATTTAAATGGAATCTAGTCTTGGGGCAACCATAACTATTGAATGAACCATAGAGCCATTTCATAATATATACATTCAATGTTGTGAATAAATACTCAAATTCTTTTCTAGACTACGATTCTCAATTATCTAAAGACGCTAAAAACCTTGCCACTGGGGTGCCTGAAGTCTTCTCATTGTGAAGAGGCACTTTCGACGGGCTACAGGGCAAGCATTTACACTTCTTAAATGAGGCTACCTCTCAATGCCTGGAGAAGCAGGCAGATGAGACGGGCAGGCAGGAAGCCTCTATGTGGGTTCAAACATAGCACGCGGCAGTGTACCAGTGGCTAAAAAGATGACAACTCTCTAATCAGTGTGCCTGGGCTCAAAACTAGGTTCTATTCATTATGAAGTCCATGAACCTAGGACAAATTCCTTAAGCCTATGACACCACATATGTGTACCTTCTTTGTAGGGCTGTTAGGAATAACTAAATAAAATCATTTATAATCCACATGACATGTTTAGTAGCAGTGGGTTCAAGAACCAAGGTCAGTGCTTTATACATATTATTTACCTCTACATGCATCTGATATTTAGGTAAAGATCCAGTCTGCTGAAGTTTAGAGGAACCCGAGTCCACTACAGTGTTCCAGAAAATTTACTCACGCAGGGATATTCAACTGCTGTATGCATTTCAGATAAATGTGGATGGAGTGTTTTAAAAGTTATATTAAAATATATTTAGAAAAAAAAGTTTATATTTAGTGTGTACATAAAAGCTTTGAAAACATATGTGGGTCAGTTATGCTTCTTTTTTCTTTCAATGTCCAGCCTTCAGTTCACATTGCTAAATTCCCAGCCACATTAAATGGGCTCTAAGATACTTTCTCAAAACAGCATTTTTTTTTTACGAATTTTGTCAAAGACCCAATCTGCATCACACCACAGGCAAGACACAGATGATTAAATTATATATAGGCTCATGGTAGTAATATTGTTGAACATAACCTATATGTAGGCTTATGAGCATAGCTTTGCCATCTAGAAAGCACTGTCAAATACAATATTCTGAAGTGCCTCACAACAACCCTGTGAGGTAGATAGGGTACATATAAAGTAATTTCTGTCCAGGAACAAGCAAAGATCAGGTAAACGACATGACTAGTTATAACAGCTAGTGTTCAATTCTGGATTCATACTCTGATCTTCTTGGCTCCAGATCCTTGTCTCCTCGTCCAGTTTTCTTTCCACAGTATCACATTCTGGCAAGTAGCTTATCCATTCACTTACTCTTAAGAGTTTCAAAGAATTAAACAAATCTTGGCTTCTTAAATACACATGTGCCCACAAAGAAATGAGTGCAGACAATGTAAAACAGGGTATCACTAGAAATTACAGCTAAGTCCAAAGTTATTTTATTTCACATTCCAGTGATATTTTTTAAAGTACCTTAAGAATTGAGTGGTCACTAAGATTAACTGGAAAAAATTGCACATCAGAATTAAAATTAGTTTTATTATTTTCTAATTATTGGAGGTTAAGTAATGCCACCCCCAACTATTTCCAGGAAATAGAAGGAAGGGCACTTGCCTCTCCTCTCCTTCCAGAACAATGCACCAGGTCCCACCTCTACATGTTTCTTGTTTCTTGGGATTAAAGCAGCTAAGCAGCTCCCTTTCTTCTGTTCTATCAGGGGTATCACTGTTCCCTACATCCTCCCTTCTAGGAAAAGGAAACCATTTCTTCTTCCATGTCAAAAGATTTTAAGTAGAAAATGCACTCATACTAAAGTGAACAGAAGGCTTGCAATGGGATAAGGACCTGTACTTTGGGAATATAAGTCCATTATCCAGATCAAATTTTATATCTAATAGTTATCAGCAACCTTCTATATTCTGATTTTTCTATGGATTTGGAGCTTGTACAGGTATCCTGGTTTATTGCTCACCTAGAGAACCATGCAGGGGCTATCTTCAACTTTAAAGTATTAAATATCTTTGTAGGTCTTAAAGACTAAATTCCCTTGGAAAAGACCTAAGAGGATTTCCTTTAAATGTCAAATTACATATTAAAATACTTCAATATGAACTTCGAAGCCGGGCGTGGTGGCACATGCTTGTAATCCCAGCATTTGGGAGGCTGAGACCGGAGGATCCGGGATAGCAGCCAGCCTCAGCTACCTAGTGAGGCACTCCGCAACTTAGTGAGACCCGGTTTCAAAATAAAGAATAAAAAATAGGGCTGGGGGTATAGCTCGGAGGTAGAATGCCCCTGAGTTCAATCCCCAGTACTGAAGAAAAAAAAAAAAGGAAAAGAACTTCGAGCCTATGTCTTAGTGGGGTCAAAATAGCTTCTTCCTTTACTCAGTGCAAGCCATTCTCCAATCTATGCTCACTGGATTAATGTATAGGTTTGGAATTTAAATTTTGACTGCCATTAAAACAGGTGAATATTTAATGCCTGAGGAACAAGGTTATGAAATGTCAAAACTACTAAGTGAAGGATCTAATTTAAGAGGCAGCCAGAGAGTCTACAATTTAAATATTTAAAGATGATACAGGGAGTACAAAACTGAACACCAATCTACTCCAAAGGTAGCAATTTAAAACTCAGGTTTATTCTAGAAGTTCTCACAACCCTACAAGTGATATAATAAACTAAGACAAGCAATACTGAGATTACTTGAGGGGAGAGGATAGGAGGCAATTAGAAATAAAAGGCAAATAAATGCTTTAGCCAATGGCTTCTTAAATTGGTCTTCACAAATGAGATTAGACTGGACAAAATATAGATAAAAATAGATTTATCAAAGTAATTAGGTCTCAAAAATGGAAGTTTGAAATGCACTATAGTCCTTGTAATTAAAAACTCATTTCTTCATCTGCAGCTAAAACTAATTATACATTAAACATGCAAAGATGAATAACACACATACTAAGAGTGAACTATCAAAACACAAGTTAATCAAAATACACAGAATTAAAAGGAATGAAAACATCCTATGGGTAAGAATTGGTACTTTATTACATGTAAAGTTTAATATCCCAGTACAGTACTTTTAACAGAAGTTCATCTTCAATGCTTTTGTCCAAAAAAAAAAAAAAAAAAAAAAAAACACAACTGCTTTCATTTCTCTGATTCATCAGTGGGAAGATCAGTGACAGCAGACATTAATACCAACATTAAAGTGATAAGGTCTAAAAATGAACAAAGTAATTCCTTCTTTTTAAAGGCAAAAACATTTGAAAAATCACCCACTGACAAGATAACTTTTATCACTTGTCAATTACTGACCTAGGACTACAAATATTAAACCTGAAACTTAGACACTTGCCACTTTAGACTTTTTTGAAAAGCTCCATTCAATCTCTCAGCTGAAAGGAGGGGACAAGGTCATAGTTATGATTATTTAAACTGCAAGTTAATTGCTGTTCATATAAAGTCTTGATGAGGCTGTCTAAAAAATGACACCGTTACTAAATAAAAGCTAGATGTAGCTTTCGTAGGCAGTAGCAGAGGTCTTGTGGCAGCATCTTGGTGACACCGACAGCTGGCTACCTTGGGCCCTCCAGAAGAGCTCAGAAGTAGCATACACAGAAGGTACGATCTCTCATCACAATTCAGGCCACAGACCTTCAGATTCACCCAAAAGGAAGATGTGTGCTTTGATCTGCTTCCAAATGCAAAACCCCACCAGGAATAGGTCTCAAGAACACATCAAGGCATATGTGTCTCATAGCCCAAGACCAAGTTTTCAATAAGGAAGGGCATGCTTCACAATGGGTCACAAATATAAGCCTGAGAGAACAGCAAGAAATTAAAGATTAGCTCCAGTAAAGGTGTTAGAGCTAAAAGAAATAATGACAGCCAACAGGAAGGCTTATAAAAGCTATTATGGTTTAGGTCAGCTACCTTTGATATTCCAAGATACAGAATTTGGAAATCTACATCAGTGGAAAATACATATGGAACCTCAAGTTTTACTTAGATTTGTTGAATGTTTTAAGACTAAATAAAGATCCTTTTAACTCAAGTGAGAAGTTCAGAGATACACTGTGGAATATATCCGATGGTATTATTCTCTGCTAAAAATCCCTCAAGGGTTCCCCAATGCTTTAGGATTAATTTTAAATTTCTCAGTCCTTTATTCTCAGGGTACTGACTACTGTTTCTATGTAAGCACATATAATCTTCAATAGTTTCTCCAAGGTATCCTGGCTTCTCACTCCCTGTGTCTTATTATAAGCTGCACTTTTCTACTCATCTAAATTTCAGTCATTTCAGACTTGGCATAGATATCACTAGTTCCTAAAGTCAATGTTCATCAGCCCTATCCACTGTAATCTGAGTTGGGTCCCTCTTACCTGTTCTGACACTGTATGATGTGTGTGATTTTCTTGAATACTGACTAACCCAGCACGTGTTCATCTGTTGCCCTGTCTTACGGCTTAATCCCTTGAAACAAGAAAACTTATTTTCATCCTAGTTTGTACACCACGGTACCCACATTTATTGTAATAAAGATAATACACCATCACACACTAATTGGAGATCATGCACTAATTAGAGTTTATTTTTGAAACTTTGTAAGTTAAGAAAAGCCACACTCTTCTATCACAGGTGATGGTACTTTGTGCACAGGATAGACAGAAAATTCTATTCACCATTTTTAAAATGAAATTTCATTTCTCAAATCAGGGATTCAAGTATCTACGGAAAACATAATCTTCAACATAATAATGTCTCCAGAGGTGTCTTAATTTTAAAACAAAAATAAAATGCAGAGGTCATTTAGTTCATTTGTTTATATTTAGAAAAAAGGAAAGCTGAGGATTTGAGAGAAAAAGTGATTTGCCCAGAGACAGAGGAAAAGATTTGGGTGTAGGGTTCAGGGATCTTGATTTGTTTTTCTTGATCTTTTCTTTTTAGTTCTGGAAACTGAACTCAGGGCATCACACTTGTAAGGCAAGTGCTTTGCCACTGAGCTACATTCCAGCCCAGGTCTTGATTCTTCATCAATGCATTTTCCATTACACTGTTCACTGAAACACCATCTTTAAAATCACAACTAGCAAAATGAGTTACTGGGAGGATGGATCAGGCATTTCCAAGGAGATAACAGAAGAGACAGTACAAGAAGGTACAAATCTCAGTTTTGCTAAAGAACACATTTTTATATACATATATGGAAACATGAAATGCACCACAAAGAGCAATTTACTCTATTTCTCTTACTAGTAGTAGCTGAAATTCACTTTGGAGACATTGAAAAAAATCTAGTATTTAAAGTGGGCAAGCAGAAGAAAGAGAATAACTAAAAATCCTAGAACCAGGGCTTTATGACAATAAAATGTACCTAAATATTTAGAATTTTTTGATATTAAGTTTTTCTGCCTTTTTAAAAATTATATACAACTTTAAAGAAAAGGAAAACAGCAACTGGTTATTTACATCACAGACTTCTCAGCCTCACAACATTTTCAAGTTTTAGTGCAAAATCATTAAGTAAACATCAACTTAAACTTCAACTTAAAGATGAAATGAAGATTAATTAATCTCTTAATAGCTGATCATATGACACTATTAAAAGATAATATTAAAATCACTGAATAGCTACTAGAAAACAAAAGCATGTTTATGGTAAGATCTATATTAAACAACTAATCATAAGTTGCAGACTTGAGTTAGATTTCCTTTTGCATATGTCTTAAACTCAGTTTCTGGAAAACTACTATGAGCAGGATTTAGTAAGTGCTTCCCAGTTTCATCCATGTGTATCAATTAAATGAGGGCCCCAAAAGGCTGTCCTGAAAGATATGTTTATATATATTTTTATTAAAGTATGAAAGCTAGAAGATCATTTCTGCCCTTAACATTGTTTCTCCTTGGCTATAGTAGGCAGTTGGTTCAACAAGCACAGCTCATGTTGGAAAAAGCCACACAAGTACATGGTAAAGATATTCCTAAGCATGTAAAAAAAAAATAAGTAAATAATAAAACTAGGTGTTAATCATCATCTCTTAATTTTGGAAGGAAAACTCAAACATACTATTATCTTTAGGTCCTATTAG
Organism: Graphiurus murinus; assembly: GCA_004027655.1. NCBI lineage: Eukaryota > Metazoa > Chordata > Mammalia > Rodentia > Gliridae > Graphiurus > Graphiurus murinus. The sequence goes on along the minus strand of PVLC010007213.1, from coordinate 37,105 downwards.
ACAGAGGAAGGCTTGGCACAGAGATGATATATGTGCTTCAAAAAAAAAAAAAGGTAGTTCAAAGATTATGTAAATGAAGCATCTTCTGAATCCACAGCAATTATCATTGAAATCAATTCGTGAATACTGCAGGCATTCTATAAAATGATGGCAGATGAGTGTGTGGGACTCACCCTGGCTGAGACTTGAGGAAGGAGGCTGTCATGTCAAACAGAAGCACCCAGCATCTTTAGATGGGCTGACAGAAAAGCCCAACTTAATCTTTATTTCTCCAATCATATTATTATATTTTAAGTCCTCCCCACCTCCCCATTCTCTCTGGGAGAGATGTATTTGAAGTACCTCTCAGGCAAGATGATGATAAGCTATGATATGTGCCCAAACAACTTGGCTTTTCTTATGCTCTCTTGGAAACAATACAGGTTAAAATGGTTATCTGAAAAATATATGTACTCATCTAATTCTTAGAGAGCCACTTTCCAGTAATAGGTTAAGATTTCTCTTAAGATGATAAAACTCAATCAAGGACATCTCCAACAGAAGCCATACTATCAAGATAATTGTCGCAACTTTTTATTTCCAAAAACGTACTTAAGATATAATTTGTGTAGTATGTGAATATCCAGCATGTCTAAGGCATTGTCAACAAATCAAAATGCTGAGTTAGAAAGTCAAAGAAGCTATGTGTGGTGATGCACACTTGTAATCCCAGTACTTGGGAGGCTGAGACAGGAGGATCACAGGTTTGAGGACAGCCTCAACAAGTAGTGAGACTCATCAATCTAGCGACACCCTGTTTTCAAATAAAAATAAAATAGGGCTAGGGGTGGAGGTTGGAGGTAAAATGCCCCTGGGTTCAATCCCCAGTGTCACACACAAAAAAAAAGTCAAAGAAGAGCCAGGCATAGTCACACACACCTGTAATAATACGAGCACTCAGGAGGCTGAAACAGGAGGATCACAGGTTTGAAGAGGCTGAAACAGGAGGATGACAGGTTTAAAGCCAGCCTCAGCAACTTAACAAGACCCTCAGCGACTTCATGAGACATGTTTCAAAATAAAAACTAAAAAGGGCTAGAGGTATAGCTCAAAGGTAGAATGCCTCTGTGTTCAATCCCCAGTGCAACGAGGGAAAAAGACATCAGTGTAGCAGTCAAAAAGTTAAATACCATCTTTAGTAAGTTTCCTTCAGTAAGTTCAGTGACTCACTTATGCAGAAGAATATTACTTGATAAAATATACCCACTTAATGGTTTTTCAATGTAAGTTTCTTCCAAAAGGTACATATAATAGCCACTGTGCATTTAGATGAGAGATTCCTCCATGCACAATACTTTCATTTCTTTACCTGATAAAATCTATTCTGCAAACACCTCTGAAATCATCCCAGAGGTCTCTAGACAGCCATTGATTGACATATCCATTTCCAGTGTACTCGACATTCACTATCTTATATCCAAATAATGGTCATATAAAGTAGGTGCTGTCTTCCCTACTGCACTGTGACATCAAGGAAAAGACTACCTCTTGTCTTACTCAAACACTGTTCCAACATTCAGCAAAGATGAATGCTAGGCACCTAACATGCTTGCAGGATTAAGAATTTATTTTACTATTCCCAGATATTCCCTGTACTAGAGTGTCTAGCCATGTTCATTTTCTCTTTCTTTCTCTCTCTCTCTCTCTCCTCCCTCCCTCTCTCTCTCTCTCTCTCTCTCGCTCGCTCGCTCTCTCTCTCTCTCTCTCTCTCTCTCACACACACACACACACACACACACACCCTTGTAATTAAACATCTTTTTAAAAACTACATCTGTTTATCTTTGAACTTTGTGGGGTGAGGGGAAGAATGGACATTTTGAACAACTTTTTAAGTTAGCAACATTTCCTAAAAACTAGGAGACTATTAGTCATGGTATGGTTTCATGTAATGTAGTAATATAACAAGGCAGTAATAGGAAACATTCTGGATTGCTTATGGCATTAAGTTTTCAAATGGGGCAAAATGGCAATTTGTATGAAATACATATATGCCTATACATATGATAAAAGGGATAATAGAAATATTATAAGTTCTCCCCGCAGAGACAAAGAAGTTTTACCTACATGCATTTTGTAGACTTGATGTAAGTTATACAACTATGAAACAAATTATTCAATACATAAGGGGATAAACCCTGAAACATTACTGAGTGTTTTATGACTTTAAATCTACCAAGATATTTCTCTCTGAACATGATTAGACATTAGAGAATAACCACAGGAAAGCTTTTTTTTAATGAACTGATTTGCAAGACTAATAGTCTCATTCAAAGACGATTCTTCATTCTCCAAATATCTATTAGACACCTGAGCCTTATATTCCCCCAAACAGCTTTAACAAAAAATAATTACTGTATTCCTAAAGCCCTTTGTGTGTCAGTGGTAAAGATTTTACAAGAAAAAGGGTTTTTAAGGCAAACACGACAACCTTCACAGCACACAATAAAGAGACATCGTTGCCGTTTATAGAATTCATGCAGAAATCTAAAGAGGGAGGAGAAGGGAGGGGGCAAACACCTTTATCTTTGCTCCAAGACAAAGTGTTCTCCAGCTTCAGAACTGTGGAGCACCTCGCTTTACCTTGAGAATCTGTCCTGAGGTATTTAATTACAATGAATGATCTGGCACCAGGCCCTTTCCCCCCGAGTCTCACTGATTGATAGCATCAATAACAGTCACCAGCGGTAATTAAACCTCCAAATACTATCCCCTTTGCCCCTTGGCAGATCAATGTCCCTAGTACCAAAGAACAAAGTACAAAGGTGAGAGGGTGTCTTTAACCTTCACCTTCACAGTTCACCTGACTGTGTGTGGGCCAGGGAAGATTGCAGACAATGCATATTTCACAATTTGCCTGGGATATTGCTTAATGAAGAACACTAAAGAAAATCCTCTGTCGTGACATGCTCTTAATCCATTTTTGGCAAATCTGAGCAGGATGAAGCATCCTAAGCCTTTTGACAAGAATACACACTGCGTTCATGCAGTTGTGGAGCAAAATTCAGTTTACAGGTCAAAAGGTTTCTAAATTAGGTTGTATAGAGCAAATACTTTCTTTAAAAAATACATTTCCAGCCCAGCATGGTGGCACACTAATCCCAGTAATTGGGAGGCTGAGACAGGAATTTCACAGGTTTGAAACCAGCCTCAGTTACTTTGGCATTCAGGAACCTAGTGAAACCTTCTTTCCAAATCAAAAATAAGAAGCTGGGCATGGTGGGGCATGCTTGTAATCCCAGTACTTGGTAGGCTGAGACAGGTGGATTGTAGGTTCATGGCCAGTCTCAGCTACTGAATGAGGCCCTCCGCAACTTAGTGAAACCCTGTTTCCAAGTAAAGAATTAAAAATAGGGCTGGGGGTGTAGCTCGGAGGTAGAATTCCCTAGGGTTCCATCCCTAGTACTGCAAAAATAAATAGACAGACAGACAGACAAAGCTGGAGGTATAGCTTGGAGATAGAATGTCCTTGGGTTCAATCCCCAGCAATACACACACACACACACACACACACACACGCATGCGCGCGCATACACACCCGCACACAGCAATGCTATGGGTAGGAGTTTTTATGCTAACAGTAAATTCCCATTTATTCAGGCTCTGGATAGAAGGCTCAAATTTCTGGATACTAAGAAAGGGTAGGAGAAGAGTACAGTTGGAGGCCTGCAAATTTTTATGGAACTGCAAAAGCAACTTTCATAATCTAAAGAATCATGACCATGTTGGATCATATAACTCAACTCCCTAATCTATACTATGAAACACCCATTTTACACAGATGGGATCTGAACAATCTATATGACAAGTTCCCCAAATATTCTCAGAATAAATTCTGCTAATGTACTTATACTTACTATCCTATAAATGCTCTGAAAATGAGCAAACTGTGAGAGAGAAAGAAAGAGTATGTATTATTTCTTGAGTAAATCTAGCAATATTTTCACTAAAAGCACATTTATTAATCCCAGCCAAGATAGTTTGATATACCCACAAATGAAAATCTTATTATTTTCATGTAGATCTGTCTTGAAACAAGCACCAAAGTGTACTCATATGCACATCATTAAGGAGTAATAAACAGTGGTTTTCAGGTCAGACCACCACCACCATCTGTGGTAGTTGTTAAAATACAATTTCCCTGGCCTCATTCTGTATATGATCAGATTCAGTAAACCCCGGTTGGGGCCCAGAAATCTGCATTTCATCAACCATTACACCCAGAGATTCTGATAAACATGAAAATTTCGGCAGTCTCTTACGTAAAGAGATTTGAAACAGGTAATCTTCAAATTCTGGGTGTATTTAGGGTTTCCTGGAGAAATTATAAAAATCATAAACAACAAGCCTTCCTCCTTACTATACAATGATATTAGTTTCTGAATAAAAAAAATTTCATTTCTTGAAAGCATTTATAGGAATATAAATAACCAACAAATGCAAAAATGTAGAAGTAAATCAAAGCCCATAGAACCCACTCAAAGATATTTCCAAGAACTCCGACTCCCTGGATGTGGCTCCACTGGGATAGAGAGCCCATCTACCTGGCCAGTCCTCTGCAAAAAGGCCACTGTTTGGTTCTACGAAGCTGAAGTCACTCTCAGTAACTCCATAATCTTTCTAGGTGTGTGAATAGTGTCATTTGGCCAAAGCAAGCAGGGATAGATTTCTAAATATAGACATTTAATAACATTCATGGAACTAACACTTCTTCCTGAATTATGAGATTTCAGGACCATGTGGATGGTGTTTTTCCTTGCCCTTCCTGTGGCTCACTGAAGGGCCATTTCTTGACTCATTAGCAAAGCAGAACCTGAGCAGGAAGGATTAAACTTCTCATCCCTATGGGGGAAAGTAACCTTACACTAATGACCAAAAAAATACAGTACATCAGCAGGATTTGTTGCTCCCCCTCCCAATCCACTTCTCCACAGTATAAAGTAACTAGGGTAAAATGTTAAATATCCAACACAATTAAAGATCTTGACTGTTTTCTTTAAAGTAAAAAATAACTTTTTCTAAATTCCTTCCCAACTAGATTTCTAAAATACAACTTTAACATAAAAACAGAAACGAAGGAACAACTGAAAGTCCTTTATTTTGCCTTCTCTAAGTTACGAGCCAATATACATATTTTCTGCCTCTATATGTCAAAAGTGACATGTGAAAGCAAAATACATTCACAGTAACTGTGCAGACTGGTCCCTAGATCCAACGTTTTAAAAACGAGAAAACTAGACCAAGAAAGCGAGAACAGAACACATCCAGGACTCCAAACCCTGCCACATTTCAAGGCAGAAGTCGGGGGAAAAGGATCAGATTTCCTACAGTTTTCAAACCATATACTTCTCTGCTTGCCCATAAGCAGCATGTCAAAAAACTTCAGGAAATAAAACCTCCATAAATAATTCTAATGTTGTATCTGTGCCTGAAAATTGATGCTAAAGGAAATGTTAGGAAATTCTGGAAGGTGGGAGTAAAAGAAAATCAAGCATCCAGGCTTTTCTAAAAAGTTGACATAAATTTAAAGAGATTACCAATAATTAATATACTTTTGGGCCATTTTTAAACTAGCATTAAAGATTTTTAAGAAACTACCAGAAAAGCATTTTTGAAGAAGTGATAATCTCCTATAAAACAGGTTCAGGAAGTTACTATGATAATTCTTTTGCTGTTCAATTACAATTTTAAAAATTAATCAATATTCACTCACCTATCTACTAAAAAAAGACTGCCAGACACCAGTTTTCTTCATGAACTGAAGTCCTGGCTGTCTCAAGTGCTCAACCTATAAGACAGGAGAGTTCTTCTACCCCTAGCAAAACAGTTACCCTCCCTCAGCCCAAATAGTTCTTATCTAAAAATGATGAAAGGCCCAAATTAAAGCCCCCAAGAGTACAGTTGGTTTATTTATAGTGGTATCTCAAACAGGTTCTAAGCAAAACACCTTATCAATAAATAAGGTGAGGTGAGAAGAAAACAGAAGCTACAGCATCAGGCATCATGGAGCCAACAGTGCTATTAGCTAAAGGGTTGCCAATTCTCTTGACTTGAGCTTCATTTCATCCAATGGATTAAATATTTGCCTATCAGAGATCACCACTGTTTCTGAAAGAATCTAAACACAAAGATAAAAGTCCTGTGACATTACTATGAAAAGAAGTTAAGCGAGGTTCTAGGGTTCCTTCCTTGGGATGTCAGCACATTTACCTTAACTCTCTCAAGCTGGGCATGGGTAGAAGAGACTGAAGCTAAACTGACCTACACCTTTCCTGGGCCATACATGATACAAGAGCACAGTCTCCCCTTCCCCTTCCTCTGAAACAGTAGAAAATTAAAGCAAATAGTGACAGTATTGCCTTACAGGAATGCTGCTGAGGCACATTTATAGAGCAGAAGGAAAAGTAAATGGACAAGGTGCTATTCAGGAAAAAAAGGGTTTTCTAGCCCTTGATATCACTTTCAATTTATCCTACTTCAATGCTATCATAGAACACAAATGGATTTGAACACATGGTTCTACTATTTCAGTGTCCTCTACCAATATGAACGTGATGTGCTTGAGTCTCTTCCTCAGCCTTATTATATTCGAAAAAAAATTACACTTACCATTCTAGGTGTACAAGTGACTCAAAGTTCTGGTAAATTATAAGTGATTCAGTTTCAAAGACACGCTCACTTTGGACCCCAAAACATGGCAAGTTTTCCAAAACCCATACAAGTATTATCTCTGCGGCCTTTCATACAGCACATCCTAGGTTACTCTTAATCCCAAGCACATCCTTGGTTACCTAAAATCCTCCATGCTGGTTACAGAAAAAGAAATAGCCAGGATTTTCTGGAATAGAACTCACTTCCTATAAGTTTAAGCATCCTCCTGGGCCATGACACCTCCTGTGGAACATGGCTGGAGAACAAAATGATCTATCAACTACCTATGGTGGGGGCCAATTTATACACCATCTATAAAATATTTCCCAATGGTCAGAATTAAATTTTACAGAACAATTTACAGTGATAATTGAAATCCACCCTGTCCCAATAATTGTAGCAAAAACAGATTGATCCATTAAAGTATTCCCTAACACAAATTTTATTATAGATGCTAAACTTCCAACAACAGTAGAATTAAAATTGTCACTTCAACAGAGGGTGCTACATTTCATCACAGGATAAATATTATTTTATTAAAAACTGGCCACAGTCAGGCGTGGTGGCGCATGCTTGTAATCCCAGCATTTAGGAGGCTGAGACCAGAGGAGGATCTGGGTTTGCGGCCAGCCTCAGCTACCTAGTGAGGCACTCCGTAACTTAGTGAGACCGTGTTTCAAAATAAAGAATAAAAAATAGGGCTGGGGGTATAGCTCAGAGGTAGAATGCCCCTGAGTTCAATCTCTAGTACTACAAAAAAAAAAAAAAAGGTCACGCCTTTTCTCAATATGCAATTTGGAAGAGATGATGAATCATTTATTTTTCCCCTCAACATGCATATAACAAACATTTTTGGTATCAATTATTAGTATAAATTACTTATTAGTATACATTATTAATCTGAATAAATCGATGACAGGCTAAGTATCCCTTACCCAAAACTTGGAATCAGATTTATTTGGTATCTTGGATTTTGGGATATTTGCATATACATGAGATATCTTAGGGGGTAGGTCCCATGTCTAAACACAAAATTCATTTATGTTTCATATTCATCTTATAGACTGAAGGTATTTTTACATAGTATTTCTAATGTTTTGTGCATGAAAACAAAGTTTGACCCAGCATTTGGGAGGCTGAGACCGGAGGATCCAGGTTCATGGCCAGCCTCAGCTTACCTAGTGAGGCACTCTGCAACTTAGTGAGACCTGGTTTCAAAATAAAGAATAAAAAATAGGGCTGGGGGTATAGCTTGGAGGTAGAATGCGCCTGAGTTCAATCCCCAGTACCGGGGAAAAAAAAAAAAAAAGAAAGAAAAGAAAACAAAGTTTGATGGTTTGGGACTTGCTACTTGTGATGTCATGAAGATATTCAAAATTTCCAGATATTGGAGCATTTCAGACTTTAATTTTTCTGATTAAGGATGCTCAATCTATAATTCATATTATAGGTACAAATAGAAACTTAAATGGTTAAAAGATTTGTCCAAGATCACATAGCAAGTTATATCACATAGGAAGAATACAATTTCAGAAATATAGCTCTACATTCCTTCTATATTAAGCGTCCAGTTCATGGTAAACAAGGAGGAAAAAAGTGCAGATATGATATTTACTAATTGAGAAAAGGATAGGCTAGTTAGGAAAAGGTATAATTTAACAGAAAATTAAAATCAATACAATAGTGTAGAATGAAGGTTTATTAGCTTTGCTAACTGCTGTCAAACTGAACACTTTAAGGAACAGATAATATCCCAATTTTTTATAATAGAATTTTTCCATGTGTGCTTAAGCCATGATTTAATTATTTTAATAAAGGCATTTCACATTACTATAAGGCAATTAATAAGCTTTAGTTAAAGGTAATTTTTAGCCAGGCCTATGCCTAAGTGATTAAGAAAAAGATCTATTTAATCAAGATCAAATTTAGGCCAGGCACAGTAGCACAACCCTGTAATCTCAGTACTTGGGAGGCTGAGACAGGAGGATCACAGGTCTGAGGCGAAACTCAACAACTTAGCAAGACCCTCCAGAACTCAGTAGGGCCTTGTTTTAAATTAAAAATATAATAATAATAATAATAATAATAATAATAATAATAATAATAAAAAAGGGCTGAGATGTAGCTTAAAGATAGAATACTCTGAGATTCAATTGCTAATATGAAAAAAAAGACCAAATTTTGGCAGTTTTCTATGCTGACAGTACTTCCAGACAGGCTTTTCTTTTGGAGGTAGAGAAGAGGCTGGCTTCTAGGGGAAATGCCTATTAAAAAAAAATGAAAAGTTCTAGCCTGGCAGAGTGGTACACACCTGTTATCCCAAGTACTCAGGAGGCTGAGGTGCAAGGACTACAAGTTTAAGTCCAGCCGGGCAACTTAGCAAGACCCTGCTCTCAAAATACTATAAAAAGGCTGAGGATGTAGCTCAATGGTAAAGGGCTTGCCTTGCCTGGATTGTCCAGAACCACAGAACAAAACAAGTCAAGTTCTAATCATTGAGATCATAGCTCCTATTTTCCAGGTAAGACAACCCCATATTCAGGAAAAGAAGAGTTCCCTAGGCCAGTTGTAGAAAGAGGGGCAGCTAAGAAAGATGCCAGCCGTCAGACATCAGTTTCATTGTGCAGGTCGTAATTGCCTAGCCAGAGCACTTGAACGTGGGAGGATCAACATACACTTCTGAAAATGAATGATTTCACTTCGAAAAAGTAATGATTTTACTTCTAATCATGAATTTAAGTCTGACACGATTAACCTAGACAAGAGGACCAAAGTGTTGGCTTTAAGACAGACATGTGTCATATACTATTTAGATTTTATCAATGCTTAAAGCACTGTATGATCAAATGAATAGAAAAAGAACATGAAGACTGACTGTCGCCACAGCCACTGAGGAAGGCTCCCATGCAGACTGGAGGACAACCTCCACCACAGTAAGAGGATTCTTAATACTGCCATTAGATGCTTTTGCCCTCTGGGTGCCTGAACTGCACCTATACTACACCTTTTCACTATTCTCTGTAGTACCAGAAATTAAAGACACCTTTTTTGAGTGTGTGTCTGGGGGGAGGGTACTGGGGAATGAACTCAGGGACTTTATACCTCTGAGCTATACCCCCAGCCATTTTTATCTTCTCTTTGGAAACAAGGTCTTGCTAAGTTGCTGAGGCTGGCTGGCCTTGACCTGGCAATCCTTCTGTCTCAGCCTCCCACATACTGGGATTACAGATATGCACCACTGTGTCCAGCTAATGACATCTTCCAACAGCGCCACTTCATTGACCATGTCAGTATCAGGGACAAAGTGGGCAATGTTTAACCCATAGTAGCTGCCTCTCCTGAAGGTGAAGGATGCCGTGATGTCACTGGACTGCAAGATGCGGGCACATTGCCCCATCTAGGAAAAAAGAGATCCTTGGGAAAAGAGAATAACTACCTTGAGATTTTAACCTGTGAATGCTACTCCTAAATAAAGTCACTCTAACATGAAGTGAACATATTTTCTCATTTCTAAGCCACACTTCTAAAAGCAAAGGCTGTTTGAAGCAAATTAAACTCTAAATACTAACCTATCATCCAGCATACTCAAGAAAATGTAGTAGTATTCTAGCTAATAGTTAATCACAAAAGGATTATCAAGGTAAAAGCTAGAAGATAAAATCAAATTTGCATACAAAATATCAAGTGCACAGAAAAGCAGCCAATTCAAAAAGGTACATTTTGATGGTTTCTAAGTACTGGGCCTTAGACTTGCTGTCACAAATTATCTGAGAACCTTATTAAAGCAACATATTCCTGAATCTTACCTGGACACACTGATAATAATTGGTTTGAAGTGAGTCTCAGAACCTGTATTTCTAACCCACTCCCTTTGTGATTATGATGCAACTAAGGTTGGGAACAACTGTTTTAGGGTCATACAGTGCCTGAGGGACTTTACTTCATTCACTGCAAAAATACTGAATATATGTCACTTACTCAACATACCATCTATTAGACAAAGCCCTACTGGGCTAATGCTATTAGGAAGCCTCAGGAGAAACTGCTAAATAAACCACCTCTCATAGCACTTGATTCATTGCTTCAATATTATAATAATCAGGAATTTTACTAAAGTCATACTAACTATTTGGTGGCTTGGAAGAGAGAACAAAAACCCAAACTAATAGCATACACAAACACTTGTATATTTCTACATAAAGTACACACTAAGTAATCTTTTGTAGTTTTCTGAAATAAAGCAGGATGCTATGCCTAGAGTTTTGGTGTAGGTATCAGAAGACAAATATTCAAGTCATAGCTCTGTCTTCAATTGCTAAACTGTAAGACCACCAAGGACTTCACTCTTATTAGGGGCAAGGTAATACTTCAGCCTAAATTACGTGGGATCTTTTGATCCCAAAACTTCCATGGTTCCTCATGGGTAAAAAATGTAAGACTTCAGAGACAGGGGAATCCAACATAAGTTGGAACAACTTAAAAGTCAAAAGGTGAAGGCAAGACTTGAAATGGGCTCCGAAAGATGGGGTGACCACCAGTAAACTGAAAATGAACAAGACAGGGTACACCAGGAATTGGGAGCCAGAGAGCATACACAGAGGCTGGGAATAAGCCACTTCCAAGTGAAGAACCAGTCTGAATCAGAGGACAGCAGCAATGGCAGTGGCATCAAGCCTCCAAAGCTGAGCCAAATGATATGGTAAACAGTAGTGAAATACGGCAGAATTCTAAGTGAGAAGTAACAAGCAGAAAGTGGTATTTTGTAAGATTAGCCTGACAGCCATCATCAGGACGGACTGGAAGAGGGAAAAAGACTAATTTATGGAATGGCATCCCAAGGAATGGAAATATTTAAATGTAGCTTCCCAAAAGTAGTTAAAAGTTGCAAAAGCCAGAAAAACCTGGCTCAAGACCTTGTAATAACCCAAAACCTGTCTAATTGAAAATAATTTTGAAAAAGGAGGAAGAAAAAAAAAGAAAGAGCAAACAGGCAAAAATGGTGTTATATACTTTTGGAAAATGGTCTGCTTTGCCTCTCAGAGAAATCTGGGCCAAATTGAGGATACCAGCTGTTATCTGGTATTTTTGCAAAAACCAAATGGGGGCAGGGGAAGTAGTAGCCTGCTGCTTACCCATCACCCCCACCCTCATTTGAGAAAATCAGAAGAGAAGTAGCAGATGTCACAGTATAAAAGCCACAAGGCATTGCTGTCCTTTCTTCCACGTATTCAACTCAGGCAGCTGGGCCCTGAGGAGAGAAGTCTGGATCACGGACAGTAAGGAAGCAGCTGTCATCAATGGTCTCCTTGAAAGCCATGGACATTTCTCCTATGGTGACCAGTTCCCCCTGCTTTCCTACTTCTTTCCGAATCTTAAGTGCAGTTAGGATACAGAGCAAAATAACTCACTAAGAATGAAATAAGGGTGATTGTGTCTGTAATGGAGAAAAGGGTATTTTCTAGAATGAGCTATCTCAACCATCTATCCCATTTTCTTCTTGCCCACAAATCAGAACCTCACAACTAAGACATACTGAATTCTAGGGTGGCTGCTAATTTAAATGAGGGAAAGGAGAGCCTGTAAAAATACACAGTAGGTTGAGGGAGACAAAACAATCTCAAAGAAATTGAACACTAGATGTCCTTTTAAAGCATTTGATTATTACTTAATAGTATTATTTAAGGAGGAATTTATATGCAAATATTATGAATGTATCACTGTGAATCTCCCTATTGTGTCCAATTACAATGTACCAAATAAAACATTTTTTTAAAAAACAGTAATCTCTTGATCCAAAATAAAAAAGTTTACAGAGTGGTGTGGACAATCAGTAAAAAGTAATTTAGACTGAAGAAAAAGAAATAGTCAAAGTAAATCTAAGCTTTAATTATTTCTTAGACAGCTTTAAAATCTAATTTTTTCCTCAAATTTTGACAGCTCGGTAACCAGTTCATTTTCTGCCTGAAGGTGAATCTTTTCATTGGATATTTTCTTAATCGAGAAACATCCAGAATTCTTGGATATCTTACATCCAAGTGTAAGCCACCATGCAGTTTCTTTAGATGAAACAGAGCTGATGGGATTTTTTTACATGGACCAATAAATATAAAGAATGAGATGTCAAAACTACCCAGGGCTAATAAATTACTGTAACTGACAATTCTGAGAAGTAACTTTTAAGCACAAAGATGACACTGCATTTCCAGATACCTGAAAAAATGAGCAGACACCTTTTAGACAACTCTCTAAGCAAGACAGATGCCACAGTCAGCCTTGACTAACTTCCCCTCACCACTTCAGGCTACAGTCTGAGCTGATTCCTTAAATCACTGGTAGAAAATAGGTCCCAGCTTGAGTCAATTGATAGAGGTTGTCTGAAACACTATTTTGAAAAATATTCGGGAGCCACATATAGACTCAATGAGAAAGAGCACCATGATTGATTGGCAATGTCCGTACCAGGCAAGAGAGAGCAAATTGATGATACAGGTATTAGCAATTTGCTAGAGGCAACATCCCTTTTATTTTCTAAAGGAAAAGAAATCTATACCATGAACTGAATCAACTTTTTATCCAGAGAGAATCCACATAAGAATTTCAAAAACACACAAAAGCAAGAAAAGTATTCACAAAATTTTTACCATACATCTTGAAAAGAAAAATATAACACAAAATAATCTGTGTGTCATGGAACCCTTCTAGTCAGTCTCCTCAAAGTAAGCTAATCTGCTAGAACATCCCAACCACCAAATCCAGCATGCTACCTGTGTTTCTGAATGACCTATGACTTTATTACATATTTTTTAACTGGAAACAAAAAGAATAATTTGTGGAAAACAAATATAAAAATTCAAGTTTCAGTGTTATTAATAGTTTCTAGAGCCACTTTCATGCTTTGAAGACAGAGATGAGAAGTTGTGACAGAGTCTTCACTGGCTTGCAAAGCCTTTGTAGAACAAGCCCATCCATCCGTGTTCAGGTCAGGTCTAAAGAGTCATCATGTTACATGGTAATTCTCCATGAGGGAAGGAGATGTAACTCAATAGGCTTTGTAAAGTATTGATCTAAGAATGCTGCTATTCTGGACCTTTATTAGTGTGTGAGTGACTACATCTAGTACTCATGAATAAAGTTCCCCCCATCGTGCAATAAACACAAAAATATTCCATGTTGACTTCCAGAGAAGTGTTTATATGGGCCTAAAATGGAGAAAGAGAACCACAAGTAAAGCTTAATATTTAAACTTCTATTCTACAAACAGATTTAAAAGAACTTTAAACATACTTTTATTGTTTTGGTTTGAAGTCTCAATCCATTCAGGGTGTTGATAGCTTTCTCTGCATCCTTGGGGTCAATGTAGTTCACAAAGCCATATCCCAAGCTCTGCCCTGATGGAAGGGAAGGGGAAAAAGGCATACATTAGTTCTATACCTCTGACAGACAGGACTTTCATTTTGCCACAGGGTCTTGTCATTAACACCAGCATATTTTCTCAGTGGAAAAAGAATTCTCCATTAATTCTTCCAGGAATATACATGTAGTCTTTTTTCATCTCCTGTCTTCTATATTTGCAAGTTTAAACATTGGTTAGAACTCAGCAAGCAGTGCTATTTAAAAACACATACATCCCAAAGCATTCCATCACATGGCCTGCCTGAGCCACAGCATGCTAGCGGCAAAGCAACACTCAGCTTCAGAAACTGGGTGTAAGTGTCTGCTAAACTACTGAGAGGGTCTAACCAGCAAGGCCTTTTCAGCTTCAGTTTCCTTACCCATAAAATGGGAAAACAGGAAACATCAACCCAACCAACAATCTCTCAGTGGTCTGTAAGCTGTATCATGACACGTTTATATCCCTTAGTGAATAAAATTATTTCAGAGTCTAAAATGGTGTAGACTGAGTGCGTGTATGGATGTGTATATCGTCATGTGCCACATAACGACCTTTCAGTCAAGGATGGACTGCATCACCATGGTGGTCCCATGAAATTCTAGCAGAGCTGAAAAATTCCCATCACCTAGTGACCTTGTAGCCCTGGTATTATCACAGTACAGCGCATTACTCAAGTATTTGTAATGATGCTGGTGGAAGCAAATCTACTATACTGACAGTCATACAAAAGTTCACCACAATTACATACAATACATAATACTGGACAATAAATGACTAGGTTGCTTATGTATTTTCTATACTATACTATTAAATCATTATGTTAGAGTACACTCCATTTACTAAAAAAAAATAAATAAAATAAAGAGGAGTTTGCTATACCACAGTGTGCCATGTTCAGCTCAGACATCTTGCATTTTCCACCTGTCTGTCTTACTGCATCAAGAGATCACGTCGATTTTGTAAGTATACTCTAGGATGTTCACATGATGACAAAGTTGCCCAACAATGCATCTCTGAAAGCATATCCCTATCGATAAGCAATGTGTGGCTATTTATAGGAATATGTACACTGATTTTAGAGGAGGATTTTGTCAAACTCAAATTTTCTATGGTGGTTTTTATGATTTAGATAAGGAATATAGGGAACCATGGACACAAAAGTGATTTGCAAGGAGGACATCACCACCAATGAGAACATGTGGGAAAGGGGGGAAGCATGAACAAAAATAATACGGAGAAAACGTTTGGAGTAAGAGTTGCTTCAAAATGTTTTCCACCTGGCTCATGATGCTCCAAATCTCAGAAAATGAGAGGTGTCAAACAGTTGAAATCAAAGTCACTACCAAAGTTCTCAATTTTTCAACCAAGATAAAATTCTCAATTTGAAAGGTGCGAGTATACAGGTGACAAAAATGGGCATGAGAAAAAGTTAGATGACTGACAATTCCTGGAAGGTGCAAATGCTTTTTATTAAATACCATTTTTGCATCAGGTTTAATAGAGAAATGAAGGTTGTGTTCTTGACAGGACACCTGAAGTCCAAACGGTTATGAATATGTGTATTTAGAATAGCCATTCTGGTTATCCTAATATGTGGTGCCTTGCTACTACAGAAATAAAATGAGAAGGCTAAATATAGCATTTAATAAGCTGAGAATTTGTGATTGCATTCTGGGGACCATGATCAGAATTTGGGATTATGACTACTAACATATGTCCTCCTATCAAAATGTATTTTTCTCTTGTTTTTAAAAATGAGTTAGGAGGGCTGGGGGTGCAGCCAGTGGTAGATTTCTTGCCTAGCATTCTCAAGGCCCGGGGGGTTTGATCTCTAGCACCTCAAAAAATTAAAAAATAAAAATAAATAACTAAGGAAGGGGAGAGGAGAGCTAAAACTAATTAAGCTAATTTCATTTCTCTTGCACTAAAATTCAGAGAGGTTTTTACTTTACTCGCAGTTCTACAAAAAGTGGCATGTGAAACCACTGTAATTTCAGGCATTCTGCACTTCACCAATTCAGCAAACATTTGTCACATGTCTATCACATGCAGAGTGCCCTCTAATAAAATGTGTGGCAGTTCTACTGTCATCAAGCAGGACTCAAATTGGCAGAACAAAATCTGCTCCAGGAACTCACTCATGAAGGAAAGAATATGGGCTTTGATAACAGAGGCACAAGAGTTCCAATCCTGACTCTGCCATTTACTGACTGCATGACTTTGACAAAGCTAATTGACCTCTCTGGATCATAGCTCCCTTGTCTCTAGAATGAGGATAATTCCTACCTAACCAGGTTGCTGAGGCAGCGAGGACAACACTCGTTACCAGTGAAAGTGAATCACCCCTGTTAAAAGATATCTCAAAGGAAAACAGCATATCTACTACATGTTAAGGAATTTATGGGTGTTCATTTTAAAGTTTAATCAGGAAGCTGCTACGAATATAATGGGAAAAGGAAAAGGAAAGCCAAACATCCTTTTGTATAATTTGGTCACACTGCTATCCTATGACAAAATAAATCAAATTATCTATTGTACCAGCATAAAGAGTCCGATTCTTTTTTATGCTGTCACTACCGTTCCACCCACATTTAGCAGCTTCTAATCACAGAGCATTCTCAACCACAGCTGCACGCTGGAATCATCTAGAAAGCTTTGGAAAATGAAACTGATGTCTGAATCCAACACTCAGAGATTCTATTTTTTTTTAAGTCTGTTATGAAGCATGGGTATTAATTTTTTTAAGATCTTGATAACCCTAATGCACAACCAGGTTGAGAAATCACTGTTTTAATGATGAGATAATCCAGAGCTACAATGGGGCTTCTTGAGATCCCTGAGGGGATGAGAGCTGATGACGGTCTGGTCAAGTGGAATCTTCTAGCATTTTACTCACAGTTCTACAAAAAAGTCACATTTCAAGCCATTGTAATTTCAAGCTTTCTGCACTTTACCAATTCAACATTTATCATGTGTCTACTGCTCACAGAGTGCCCTCTTATGAAATGTGTTACATAAACTACCTTTAACCAGTTGCATTTGTAAGATATATATATGGATGTGTTTTAACTAAGTCTATCATGTTATCTATCTAAGAAATAGTTTACTGATGTCCTGAGGTCAGTATGGGGCACATGAGTGCCCACTGGGGTTGGATCACTAAGTAAAAAGCCTGCTCTGTTTAGTTCTCACTTAGGTGCCTCCCATATGGCCTTCAGTCCTTCTGCAGGCATTCAGAGGTTTGCTAAATGACTCAATGAGAAGCTAATGGCATTATTTATTTAACCAAAGTTATTATACACACCCCATCAGGGAGCCCATCCATTGAATGGGTCTTTGACCTCTCTTACAATTATGATTAACTATAATAATGAATCAAATTTCTATTACTTATTGATTATGCTCAAATATTTATCCCCAGATAGCCTCTCCTTTTGTAAAAAGTTTCTAATTTGACCAGTGGCATCATTAGGAAGAATGTCATCTATCAATTAGAATGTGTTCCAGGTGAGCAAAATTTTACTATTGTCCGAAGCAAAACATAAAGAGGGTATCTGCTACTACAAGGCTGCACTCTTAAGTCTACTATTGGCATATTAACACAAGGGAGTCAGGAACTTTACAGATTTGCACTGTAAAGTGAGTTAGCCAAGGGAGCAAATATCTGTAAGATGCTTTGAATATATAAAAGCAACACAGACAGTACTCTCTCCATTCTTACCTTTCAGCTTCATGGCAATTTAGTGTTTAGCTGCAACCTGACCTCAAATTATCTCCAATATGCCTGACGTGTAATGTCACCAAGTGTTTTCTAACAGAGTTATCACCAAAAAAAAAAAAAAAAAAAAAAAAAAATCTCAAGTTTTTGCATGTTTGTGCAAATAACAGTTTCACCATACAAGGTTTTCTATACTGTGATTCATACATTCTTTTGACAAAATAAATTGCACTTTAGTTATTAAGTGCATATTTCCGGTTACAAATGAATACAGATCTTTAAAAACTAAAAGCAGCAGCAAGTTGAACACCAAGAAAGAATCTACTTTTCCCACTTCTCTATTCATCAGTTACTCACCATCAAGAGCTACCAGGGAAGGCTTGGAAACCAAGCATCACTTATCCATATCATCCAACTCTACTTTTCAAGTCAGGCAACTTAGAATGTGCATACTGAAATCCTCAAACCAAGAAACACTTCTTTAAAAAACTTATGAAACTCTATGTTTAAATTCCAAGTATAGCCATTATGGAAACCAACAGGTTTAAAAAAGAAAATTCTGACTGAAAAGACAAGGCTAAGGCTCTTCCTAAAAAGCCTTTAAGATAAATAAATCTCGTCTCCAGAAGCCAAAAAATTCTCCCGGGTAACTGAACATCAAGAACGGGTCAACACCACTTGTCCGCAGCTATCCTCACAAGTTACCTGTGGTCACAGGCTCTTAAGGACTTTCGAGACACTGATCCATGTCAGGGGCTTACAGCTATGGCAGGGCTTCTAGAACTTTCCTATGGAGGAAGCTGCCTCAACAGTTATGCAACCTCTGACTTTCACACAGGTACTGACATTTTCAGGTCAATACCACACACTTTAGCACGTATATTCTCCACACCTGTGTGAGTGCTTTTTGTTTTGTTTTCTCTTTTATAATCTAGCATACACACCACAGGAAAGGATCCCTTCTTCACAAAAGATAGGGAAAAAATCACTTATAAAATGCCCCTGGCACAGGAGAACTCTTATGAACGAGCTTCTTAGAACCATGGTCAAGTGATGTATAGTACAGAATTGAAACACTCCACAGGCCTGTGAATGGGACCAAGGACCATCAAGAGCTGCACGGGGTCAGAGCAGGAAAAGCCAAACAGGAAGAGAACCAGTGTAGTGATAAAGTACTACTGTGGGAAACACAGTAAACGCCAATTTATCCCAAACTGTGCATAATTCAAAGTATTGCCCATTCCCTTGCCACCTACATTGCTTTTAATAGCATGCTTTAATTAAAAATTTAATTGCATATTTTAATTAAAAACACACAATCTTCTGGACCTGTTTCATTCAAAGGTCACTTTATTTAGTCTTTCCTATTTCAAATTACTACCAGTGTTCAGAATATCAAAATTACCCCCTCAGGTCTAAAGCTAAAGGCAATAGCCTCCCATAATTCTTGATTATAAGCCTGACACATTAATTTTACCCAAGCAATATTAAATGAGACCTTTCTCAACATGAAATAGTGGAAAAGAGAGTCATCCTACATATTTCTCATTTACGTGAAGCATTCACCTTCATTCAATGATTATGGAAAGTCTACTCTTTTGCTAGGCCCTGAGAATACAAAAGAAACAAAAGGTTCCTCTTCATAAAGCTTACATTCAGGGAGAGAGAGGGAGACAAGTGTGAATGGATTCTGCAGTGTAATAGGGAAAATAAGGACTAAGGAGAAACAAGCAGCAGGGGATGAGAGTGGGGGGGGTCCCTCGGGAGGGGCAGTGCTGTGGTTCAAATAGTGCTCATGCTCAGAGTGGATCTCATTCTTAAGGTTAAGTGTGTTCCAAGACTTGAAGGAAATAGATCACAGTCTAAACGTTAAGATGCACATAAGTACTTCAGCTCCAGTACTACCAAACAGGTATCGACAACCTGCCAGATGGACCAGCCAAATCTGTCTGCTCTCCTCTACAATTAGCATCTGTTCTCCTGTATTATTCTAACTTGGATTATTGTCACACTAACCTGACCAACCCCTTCCCTAAACCCCTGGTAACCAGAAAACCAGCCACTCTTCACTCAATGTTGTCTGGGTGATCTTTCTAAAAGACAAACCTGACCACGCTCTGCTTTTCCAAGGTCATCACCAGCGTCCTGCTAACTTCTACTCTAGCTCAGCTTCCATTACTCCTGCCAGGTACACCCTAAAATGTACAGTCAAATCCAGTGCCTGGAATGTACCTCCAGAACTAGCCACCTCTCACATATGGACCTTGAGACTTTCTCTGAGACCATTTCCTAGCCTGTTCCCAATACACACTGCTCAAAGCTCCTCCCTAGTCCTCTCCACAGCCCTTTGTACTTTACACACACACACACACACACACACAATTAATTTGGATGTCCCCTATTCCACTAGACTTGAGCAAGGCAAGCTGAGCTTAGTCCTTGATAAAGAAGGACCTGGCACATACCATTAAGTAAATGTTCAGTGACTGACTGAATGAATGACAAATGAAGAAATGGCAGTATCTGCCTTCCAGGAGCTTTTATGGTTTAGGGGAAAGATGCCCTTTCAAACATGCTCCCTATGTCCCTACATTGTACCAGATGGATCACAAACCAGGTGGAGACAAGATACTCAAATGTTACAGTATTCTGTCTTCATAATGGAGTGATATGAGCTATTTTTTAAATAGTTCAAGTAAAAATTTTTATATAAGAATTTTCTATAAATACTGTTGAAATCTTTTTTAAAAAATAATGTCATCTAGAGTAATTTGATAGATTTACATAAATCTGTTTCACAAATCTGTAAGTATGAATTATGGGATGTCAGCATATAATTTTGTTGAAAGTGCTTTTTCACTAATATAATTAAGTCTGCCGAGACTATTCATGTACAAGTCAAATAAAATGCAGAGTGAATTCTCTAAAAACCTGGTAGTTGAATCAACAATAAAAGGTGACTATACTGATTGATGTGTATCTATTATTTCATTTAGAGCAGTAGAAATGTTTTATGATATAAAAAAGAATAAAGCAGCATGAAACTTTTAAAAATCCCACACCTAGCAAAAACAGGTCACCTATGGTCCTTTCTGTCAAGTGAGACTTGCAACCTGAGGTCTAATAATGCAACACTTGAAAAAAACCAAAATGAAAAGATATGCTATCTCTGAACACAGCCCCTGTGTAAAACTACACACCTTAGCAAAAAGGGGTAGGAGGGCAGCAAATAACTTGACTTAGGGAAGTTTTGATTTCCAAGGGGGAATTTTTTTTTTTTTTTTGCTTTTAATAAAGATCCAGTTCTCTTATTGTAACACCCTTCTCTCTGCCTCCCCCAAACACACAATAAAGTTGCAAATATGCTGCCATTCTTGAGATGGACTTTCTGTTCTTGGGCACCATAGTGTGTGTGTCTGTTCAGACAGCCTGCATGCTGCAACTTTGGCACCAGTAAGGCCTGCTCCAGACCTTAGCAAGGAGCTCTTAATTTCTCAGATCTGCTGTGTAGCAAAACCCTGCCGGTACTTCGCAGCAGGGGAAAGGCTCAAGAGAATCTTAGAGGAACAGAGGGATGCAATCCCTCTGTAGTCATGCTTCTCTCCAAATTTTAATTCCTGACTTAGCTGAAGTCTCCTCAGTGCAGGATGCCAGATGTCCCAGGTCCTTCCATTTACACCCTCAAACAACTCGGGTCACATTGAACACTTCCTCCTTGTTGCCCTTTAATGAGTAAGATCAAATGTTGAGGGAGAGGACTGGCGAGATCCTATTAATGCAGTGAAAGCCAGGCTCTCTGACTACTGGGAGCATCTTCACCAGCTTCCCAAAGGACATTACTGGGGATTATCTCAAGGATAGAGAATTCAACCTGGATACTCACATAATACAGACAGCAGATGGCTTTCTCAAAAACTCATATTCTACCCCTTGCTAACAAAGCTGGCTTCATACTGAAGGACCTAATATTTTTCCTGGTTTTCAGAACTTTAGATATATGGAGATAATATTGAAGAGTTTAAATTGTAACTTTTCTGCTGAAATCAAAGTTGTAAATAGTGATCATTTGGTAAATATTACCTAAGCAGCCTAATTCTAAAGGGAACAGTTAATGTCCTCAACACCAGGGCATTTTCCTTTCAAGTTAATTTTAATGGCCATATCTGTCCCCTGATTATGCAACTGGTAAAGCTCTATTTTCCTGTAGTTCCAGTCCCAGTAATTATGAATTTGCTGGCAATGCAGCGTGACCTTGCTTAAGTTGGCGAAACTGTGGGTTCTTAATATATCACATTTCCAGACAACATTAAGACTCCCACACAATTCAGTCTTAGGCTATCGGGAACAGAAACAGCATATTAAGTCCTCTAAATTCTCATCAAGTACTGCACCGGGCACTAAGATGCTTTACATCCACTAGCAGGAAGATAGGAAAATTTTTCTTGATCTGAAGTGAGGAAATAAACCAATTCCATGGTACACACCATCATGGACTCAACTCTTGACTTGGCGCAGGTTCTCTAGCTTCAAAGAGAGCGAGGTGGCACAGCATTTCAGCACCATAATGAAAACAAAAGCCAGTTCTCATTACTTATTGATTTAGGTAGTTGTTTAAAAAGAAAGATCAGCAGTTCTACCTTCAAAGACTGGGATGCAAGTGAAAGCCAAGAAGCTGGCAGGTGGCCAGAAAGTCAGACCCCCACCATTCAGAGAAATTTAGGACATTGACACCTCTCAGCTAATGCACAATCTGCTTACAGTCAGGAGTCTGGGTCCACTGCAATATTCTGATTTCTTTGTTAATTATAACTCTGTGCAGGAGTGGGGGAAGCAGGAAGAGGCCGGCTTATGTTATCTGCTATATCTTGTGCTTACTTAAAAGGCAATGGGTTTGTTCAAGTAAATATCATTCAGGATGAGGGCAAAGGAACTATATGCCTCAAAATAGTATTGTGGTGAGAAGGGAAATCAGTTAACAAATGTGGTAGTAAAAAGGGCATCTGCTGCTGCCTGCATTACCAGCTGGTGTCAATCTTCACATGGGTGCACGCATGTGTGCGCACACACACATACACACCAATAAGCAGTCCAGCAAGAAGCAGTATAGCTTTCACAATGTATTTCTAACATAGGAAAAACTTTAAAGATCCTCAGCACTATAATTAGCTCAGTGCCCTTTTTAAAATTATGTCTAAGTGTCTTAAGAACCACTATGGAGAGGCCCTACTTTTGTCCAGAAGAACGGGAAACATGAGATCATACAAACACCACAAGGTAAAAGATAAAGAATTTTTATTAGAGATAAACTTGCTTCTTGAATGCATTTTTCCCCCAAGCATCTCACACAAGTGTTAAACGTTCACCAACCCAAATTTCCCAATGTCAAAAGGTCAGTTAAGTCTGTGGGGAAAAGTCCATTTCCAATGTCTCATAAGTGCTTCTCACTGGATGCCTGGAAGCAACCAGTACTGCCATTTACACTGCCATCAAGCTACTTATGACCCTTACATTACAAATATTCATCATACTAAATTTTCACAACAAGGCTCTGTGTAGGTACCTCTGTACCCATTATGTAGATATAAATCTGAACCTCAGATTTATATCTACATAATGGGTACAGAGGTACCTACACAGCCAAAGGTACCTACTTGCTCAAAGACACACAGCTAGCTGGTAAATGACTGAAGTTTCAAAGCCAGAGCTGACCTTTCCAAACCCTGTCTTTTAGTGTATACTTCTTTGCCTTTGACAAGGGCTTGGGAATTACTTTGAGACAGAGTTCTGTGCACTCAAAGATTACAACTTTCCAACCAGAATACTTAATAACCTCCAAATACATCTGCATCTTCTGTCCACTGTCATGTAATCAACTGCTGAAACTTCAGTTTTTTCTTAACCCATCAAGAAACCATGCATAAAAGAAAACCGGAAAGGAGTACTATCCTGCAGGTGCACAGACCACTTAAACCCTCAAAAGAGACCCATTGCAAAACAGATAGATGGGAGATATCCACATTATAGCAAGATTCATTTAAAGTGGGCCTTGATTTACATACTCCTCTTCCAGAAATGCAGAAAGCAGTTCTTATGGCTAAAGCCAAACATGTTCTGCTACTGCCAAAACTGCCTCCCACGCAAGACAGTTCTCAGCAGATTGCATTAAAATGCTTTCATACGCATAGTATGGTTTCCTAGCTGTAGAAAAGAAGGTGGGATCAATACCACATGGTCTCTGCCCTCTAAGATGCTCAAAAATATAAAGCCCGGCAGTCAGCAAGGGAGACGCAGGCACCTGAGGAACATAGACCAAGTTAAGGTTCATCACGGGGGTTTGTGCTTAATCAGTGATGAACATGAAGAATGGAGGTCTTTAATGTGTCGAGGCAAGAAAATGAAATTTAGGCTTCTCTTGACAGAGAAACTAAGAAAATAAGCACAGAGTGAAGAAGGTATTTGTGGAGAACTAGAAAGGAAATCATCAGGCAAACGGCACACCGAGCCGTAAGTGGTCTGTGCAGAGGTAAGTGAGCTGACTCTCCACCCCGAGGGCAGAGCTGGGCCACACAAAGGTGTACAGTAGTCAGACTACAGAATGCACCAAGCAGTGTGTACAGTAAGGGGAGAGACCCGGGGGCAGTAACCACCGTGGCCTCAAACATAGAGGAAAGCAGATCTAGGACCATGAAGAACTAAAATCAACCAAGATTAGTAGATAAAACCCAACAATCTCTTTTACAAGTCTCTATAAACTGTCCCAACCCTAAATGGCTAACCTCCCATCTGGACAGCCCAGCTCAGATTTTCCCACTCCAAAACACATGTTCATGTTACCCTTCTCTAAGCCTATGTCCAATATACTTTTGGCTGATAATGAGTATAAACTGACTCAAATGACACAAGTCTCCACTTCCCCCAAACTGAACTTCAGGATCAAGAACTCTTTCCTTCAGTAGACCTTCTGAAATAAAGGCCAGGTTGGAAATCTAAGTCCCCAGGAGGATCTATATTTCCTTGGCATGATAACTTCTTACCTTTATAAGATTAACAAGAGAGCAAAGAACCTCTTGAACTACAGGTTAATTCCCAGAGATTAATATACTGCACCAACCCAGCAGCCTTACAAATATTCATTATTTGTTTAATGAATTGATGATAATCCTGGTATAGATAGCCCTGGCCTTCAAAAAAGCAATGTCCAAGACAACTACCCCAGGGAAGGCTTACAACTTTCTGAGGTCTCCTTTATATAACTGCAGAAATATATGGACCTGAATACTTTCTTCCCCCAGTTAAGCTACTGATATAAGTGGATGGAAAGTGGTAACAACCGTGAATGGGCAGAAACTACTGTAAGCGATAAACCTTATTCTGACAGTGTGCAGGAATCGCAAGATTATACATGACTTCTAAATGCAATACATACATATCTGAGTCCATCGTGTATATGATGGTAACACAAAATTTAAAAAGAATGAGAGAGGGAAGGGAAAGTGACCGGATTATTACAAAGGGGACAGTGGGCAGCATCACATTGTCAGAAAAGTTTCATCTTAAAGTGACCGCTATAATGTGATATGTACAAGCATTCACCTAGGGACAAGTGTCTGCTTCAGTTCCTTTTTATTTCAAAAAGAAGTAACAGAATTATATTAGTAATATTTTTAGCAAAGACAAAGGAAGAAAATTTCCAAAGGACATCCACTGTCCCCATTTGACACAAAGATTTAGGTATAAACAACATGTGATTTTCTTTCTCTTTGCACAGGACATTTTGCTTAATTGATATTTAATGAAAAAAGGCAGTTACATTTTAGAGGGCATAAGGAACATATTTTTCCCTTCCTGTAAATTTAAAATAGTTGAACAGAGCACTGATTTTTATACCTAGGAGAAATCCCCAAACAAATCAATTGTATTTAGGCAGGTTGAAGTATAAATGCTGAGTATAAAATCTAATTAAATATTGCACGCACAAGCTTTAAGGACCTCCAGAAGGCATTCTCATATTCATTCTCTCCCCCTTTCCCTCTCCCGCTCATTCATACATACACACACACACACACACAAAGTAGAGGGGAAAGAAACCCAACAGAACACAATTGACAGAGGAAGGCAAGTAATACAAGATATAATTTGTAAAGGCTGCGGGTTAGATGGGAACTATGGCTACAAACTAAGTCAATGAGGTACCCTGATGGAAATAAATATCCATTTTGTTTTTGCTAAGGGACAGCTTATGTTACAGCACACCACTCTGAGACCACAGGGCAATTTGCCTACCAATTAACAGATGGCTTCCAAAGAGAAATACAAAATGATGTGGCTTCTATGACTGCCATGTTCCTATCACATATCAGCATTTCTTCCCAAATCGCATTTAAAAGTTGGAAAGATTATCTATCGTAATCCTCCAACTCTAAAATTCACATAGACACTTGGATGAAGAAATAATGTGCAGAGAAGACATTGCCTAGACAATGACTCACTCGGACCCAGAAGTAATGTGGCACACTCGGCCCCAGCATCATAGTAAATGCACCATCACAGTGAACCAGAGGCACAGAGCCTTGACTGTTACAACACGACTACAAAGTATATTTACTATGGAATATTTAAATCTCATACCCAGCAACTTGGTCTACCCAACCACTGTGACTAATTCTGGATACATCTTCCTCATGAAACAGGAGGAACCTAAGCACAAAAATAATCTTTTTAAATTCCTGCTATTTTATCATCTCAAATTCACCCATGAATCTATTACAGGGTGAAGGGGAGGGAAAAGGGACAGAGGTGGAAAAAGGTCTTACTCATGAACACCTCATTTTAATTCATCTCAAAATGTGAAATACACAAGTTATGTGATTTGTTGATTCTCTTGGGAAAGGTGCTGTGTTTTTATGGTACCAGATTAAACTATATTGAGGACCATCTGATGGTCCTCAATATATCATCTATACACAGACATCTGGCATAACATCTATACACAGAGCTTCTCAGCTATTTGGGCCATGTCACATGGCAACTCTGCAAAGATATTTCAAGATCAGGGCAAAGAGAGGTGGATCAGAAGAACCCATTGTGTCATCACAAAATATCCCTGAAAGAAAGGAAATTAGGTGTTTACGGCTTGCCAGTAATAGCCATATAATCTTGGGACCTAGATCTATGGTGACGTTTAGTTTATAGGAGAGAAAAATGGTTGGATAAAGGTGCTCCCTAATGCTTTCCCCTACAATTCCATCATCTACCTTACTCTTGGGTCAAGTGAGTTTCACCAATAAATTCAGACCTGTGTTTAAAGCCAGTCTTGTTAAAGAGCTTCTCACACTGCACGATGCTATACAGAATGTTAGATATTCGATTACAAGTACACCACTCAGAGAAATGAAGTTTTCACTAAATAAGGATCTTTCAGCTCAGTCTATATTCAGTCTCGTTTAGTGTCAAGGAGTTTTCCTATTTTGTTGCTAACAATGTCTTGCTTGCTATTTATAAAGGAGCAGGGAACCAAATCATCATATATTGTAAAACGATCTTCTTTATTTGGGGAAAAACTTGAAATATCTTATATATGCTGCTAGATCACTTGTCAAGCCTTATTCCCAAATTCAATACAACCTAGGAAGTGAGTTCTTATTCTAAGCTCCCCTAACTGACCCTAACATTATTAAAGTATTCCATTTATATTCAAATTATTAAACTTATTTTCATCAACTAAGATATTTTCTAACAAGAAATTATACACATTGAAATGTGTATAATTAACACCAAAGCCCAAGGTAATATATTGAGGTTCTTTATCCTATACCTCCCAAAGTTACATCCAATACTAATAGTCAATAAATAGAACTTATACCATGTTTAAAAAGCTCTTTCTTGGCCTAGTGTGGTGGCACTCATCTGTAATTCCAGTATCAACAAGACTGAGACAGGAATATCACAGGTTTGAGGCCAGTCTCAGGAACTTAATGAGACACCGTTTCAAAATAAAATAGGGTTGAGGGTGTCGCTCAGAGGTAGGATGCCCCTGGATTCAATATTTAGCAGCACTCCACACATATACACACACAAAGCCATTTCTTAATCTATAGTTACTCATGTATATAAAACTTTAGATATCCCTGAGATTAGTTAAGATTCAGATAGACTGATTCCCAACAGCATTCCTTCGAAGAAAAGGAGAAGGAAACACTTTTTCTTGTCTCCAAAATATGAAAAATTATATAAACATATATTAGGTTCAATTAACTAGCCCATGCTCCTTAACAATGTTACTTCTTACACTCTTAAAACATGGAAATTAACTAAAACATTTTCTCTCTTAGCAATTAATTCTTGAGACTTTGGGCTGACTATATAGGAAAAAAAACTAAAGATTACATATAACTAGATTCGTTATCAGATTTTGTCAAATGACTTTCCTTAGTCAAATTCTAAATTGTACCACTAAGGCATAATCACCTTCCAGTCTTAACTGCTACCCCAACCAACACCTTTGGATACTACTGTTCTCTAACAAAGCTACTTCTTCCTTCACTTATATTCTCAGTTCTATCTAGTGAGAAAAGGAAAATATGAAGGAAAATTTCTTTAAAAACAAACAAACAAAAAAACCCAACAGAAATCAAATGACTATGAACTAAGGTATATTTTCACAATTCCCAAAGAAAGTTTGTTTCTTGAATGCAGAATCTATTGCCTAATGAAGGTTTTCTGCAAAGACTTTCTGTATTATCTTCTAAAACCCGGGTTATGGCTAAGTTTTTCCCCTACCCCAACCCCCACCAAGTTTTCACCTAAAGCTATCTGAACAGATATCCCATTCTATAACTTTAAGCTTTTACAAATATCTTAACAGGTTGCAAGGTAGGACTATAAAATTGACTGGGTCTATTTTTAAACAATTACGCTTATGATTTTGCCTCAGTATCTTGTTAGGAGTAAACATACTATAAATAAAGATAAAACTAGTCAAAGTCTCTCCCCCAAGACAACTGAGGACTGTGGGGGAAAATGACATATATCACTAATCTCAAGAGACATGGAAATGCAATGCCTCTGAGCATACAAGCCTCCGACTCCCCACGTGGCTAAGCACAAAAGGCTTTAATTAAATTATGGCTAAGTAAGCAGATGGAATAAATAATGAGGGTCATTCACAGGGAAGTCTGTTTTTCACCAGATATGTGGTTATTCTCAGCTGTAAATGCAAAGGAAAGTACCAAATGTTACTGACCTCTGGGAGGTTAAAAGCTAGAGGTAAAACACCCAGAAAAGATCTACTGCTACTGGTCCACTCAGCCATTCTTCAGGTTGCTCTTGCTCACATTCAAGGAGGAAAGAAGTACTCAGGAAACACAGTCAGATGGGGGAGAAGTTACATGAGGTTTCTTGGGAGAGAATGTCAGTATCTTCATTGCACCAACTCTTCTATTTTTGCATAATTAATTCTGAATTTTAGTTTCCTCCAACAGTGACAATGTAAAGCAAATATGAGTCAACTATTTAAAACACACCAACAAGCAATTTCATTTATAAACTACACATCTGTTGAACAGAGACAAACACTTTTACTAATAGCTACAGAAAGTGCAAAACAGGGACTTCTAAGAAATTACAAAAATACTCTTTCACAAATCACCAAAAAATTTTAATACAGACTGACTCTAGCTAACTAGTAGAATGGAATTTATTGTAAGACACACAGGTTTTCAGAAGAGAGACAGCCTAGAAATAAAACCACTACCTCCAAACAGACAGTTGAGGTCACCATCACCTCTCACCCTTCCATCACTTCCTCAGGAGCCGAAGTCCTAGGAGAAAATTTCTGATCTACTTTGAGTTCCTTCTTGGCCCCTTGCCCACATTATAGCAAGAGCACAGAGGATCTGCTTACTGGCTTCTAGAACTACCCTCTCATCAGCTATATACTAGGGGAAAAAATTCACTTGCATAAAAAAAAATTCACATAATAGAAAACAATCAAAGAATGAGATGGTTTTCTCTTGAATACATGAAGGTCCTTACAAATCTTTCCACATGAACTAAAAGGAAATATTTTCCCATTTCTGTTCAAATAAAGGATTATATCAAGTATTAACCATAGACTGCTTTTACATTCTAGCTCAAAAGCAAACACCAGTTCAGAATATTCTGCATACCTCCTCCACAATATGACCAAATTTCCACCTCTACCTCACCCTGCCCATGAGATGCCATCACAAGAAGGTATATTATTAAAGTATTTCACGACTCCAGCTCTCTGCAACAGTCACACAACACAACAAGGGCGATGTGCCCCAGCATGCCCAAAACTCTTAGACCTGGGCTGGCAAACCACAGGTCAAGCTTGAGTCATCTTCACCACCATTACAAAACCTTACACTTTCAGAGGTAGGAGATCTTCCTCACCCTAGTATGAAGTCTTTGGAAGCTCCCCACAAATATAGGTACTAAGCATGCAGTGGGAAAGAGAAGTCTACATGAAGCTTAAGCTAAGGACTTAACCATGGGGCTAAGGATGTAGCTCAGTGGTACAGCCTGTGTTTAGCATGTGCAAGGCCCTTGGTTCAAACTGCAGCATTAAAACTACTAATTATTTTTAAAGACCTTAACCATGAGAAGTATTACCGTGTGTGTGTGTTACTAGGGATAGAACCTAGGGACATGCTACCTTTGAGCTACACCCCCAGCCCAATTGATTTACTTATTTACTTACCTGTTTGAACTAGGGTCTCACTAAGTTGCTGAGGCTGTCCTCAAACCTGTTATCTTCCTGTCTACGCTTCCCAAATACTGGGATTCCAGGTGTGAGCCACCATGCCCAGCTGTATTAGCCCCCCCCCCTTTATTATTTTAAATGTATACAGCCTAGGGGAGGCTTTCTGATAAGCCCCAACACATGCAACTGCTTTTCAGTTGTCAATAGCCAACAACTGAAAATAAATACTGTCACTAAGAGTGGAATGATGTTCCTGCAGCCAGCAGGCATTTGGCTGATGCCAAAAGAGAAGGCATGAGGCCAAGATATAAGACCTAAAATTTAAAAAGAGTCAGACTGCTCTGCTAAGTAACGTGATCTGAACTGATGCAAAGGCAGAAATAGGCCACAGACCACCTGCCTCTAAATTCAACATGCATCAACATTCTGCCTCCCAGAGTAGCTTCAGGAAGATACTTAATTCTTCTTTAACTACAATAATTGTTCTGTGGTGTTAACAAAAGAACAGCTCCACCCTGAGGGTTGGTTTGGTTGGCTGGCTTGTTGACTGCTATTTCGGTGGGAGTTTTTTGGAGGGGTGGGAAGGATTAATAGGGAAAGAGGAGGAAAGAAAAGAAAAACAGAAGGAAGAACTAAAACTATAAAAGAGAATTCCTATTTTCCCTCTTCGGTTCTTCCTATTGAGGAATGACTTTCTGCCAAGATTTTCATCAGGTTCTTATCAGAGGGAAAGATCAAGGGAGGTAAAGAGCAGGAAGTATGGGAATGTTGCTATTGTGTCCTGTGTCCCAAGATCCCACAGAGATGTTCGCTTGTGGATGCTCTGCCTCCCTGGGAGAATGAAAGCCGGAAACTTGTGAAGGCAGAAGCAATTCCTGGGAGGCTTACCACTTGGGCTCTTCTTTCTGAAACTACTCTGCATACCACAGCCACCCTTTACCTCCAGGTGGCCTGCCATTATAAGTCAAGTGAGAGACTGGCGGCAAACTCCAAAAGAATAAAGCAATCGTGAGTCAGATAGAGAACTGCAAAAGGGCAAGTAGTCAGTAGTCTGATAAAAATACTGTTGGTGTTTCAATGAGGTATTTCTTTTATGGGAAAAGTGGCAAGAACCAAGTTTGAAGACAAAGAAGCCATTTATTTCAGGGGAAATAAACAGCTGGTTCCTAAAGCCATGTGGAAATGATAAAAAATATAACATACAGAAGATTCTAAGGCCTGAAGGGAAAAATTACTCTTCTGAAACAGTCACTGTAAAATTTACTTTTTAAAGACCTTAGTATGACAAATAGTATATGAATTCACTTACATGAGGTACTCTGAGTAGGCATATCCATACAGATAGAAAGTAGAAAGGCTACCAAGGATAAGAGTGGGAGAGGAGGGACAATATTATTTAATGAGGACAGAGTTCTTGTTTGGGATATGACGAAAAGCTTCTAGATAAACAGATAATGGTAAATGGCTGAACAACACTATAAATGTGCTTCATTCCACTGAACAGGATGCTTTAAATGGTTAGTGGCAAATTTTATGTTATGTCTATTTTATCACAATAAAAAAATTAAAAATTTGTTATAAATATGTATGATGTTATTTTTTTTCCAGTAGTATAAGGCTTAATTCCAGGGGTGGCCATCTACTATTCTATCATTAATGCAGAGTCTCGGGATAGTTTACTAGCATAAAACAAATAAAGGCTAAAATCTAAAAGTGACTAGTATAAGCCTATATGCTATCCACCTCTAAATCAACAACCAATTCTCAACTAATTTGCATAATAAATGTCAGAATGAATTTTTCTTCTCTAGTAAACTAGTTATTTGTTAATTAGTGTAATACACATTTGAAATGAGGTCTTATCAGTAAAACTAAAGGTATTCAAGATGTATAGATAGACTAAATTAGACATACTACCCACCTTTATATAACCAGGCCACAATAATCCAAAGTGACTTAATTCAAGATGATCCTACCCTTAGAGATAGAATCCCTAAATATTAAATGGAACCAGCCTTTGTTTAAACGATCTTCTTTTTGCATCATGCCAAGAAAGGGCACTGAAACCCACCTTTGGGATATTCAGTCTCAAGTGAACATTTCATACAAGGTACATTCAAAGCACCTACAAAAAAGAACAGAGAACTGAGACTTTTTAATTAGGTTTGCAGAACTGCTGGATGACCACTCTGGGCCTGCTTGCTAAATATCTGCATGTTTATGTAGCAGAACTCTGCCTAAGACCCACTTTCATCATAATGCAAAGAGCTAAGCATCAATCTTCTTTCTTTGGTGCCTATTATGTACCTCACTCACACTACCTAAACTAACTTAGGTTCACTGCACTATCTCAGCCCTAAACAAAGAAAGGGAGAGACTCTTTAGAGGCTCTAGACACCAGGAAAGAATATTAGACACCTTCCTTTATTGATGGCTGTGTCCAAATATACAGTTCTCTGTAAACATTCAGAGAAATAAAATCTCAAATAGAGAAAAGAAACTAAGCCCAGAAATTCTGTGTCTGTTTCTAAATAGCACACCAAGTCCAGCTTTGAAGATTCTACAATGTGGAATTGGGAAATACAATGCACTGAAGGTTATTTTGCCTTTTTGCCAAGGTGCCTAATTTCCAGTACTTAAAAAAAAAGAAATGCATTAATATAAGACACAATAAGAAAGTAATATCACCAATTCTGTATTTTAATCTTATTTTTACATGAAGGGATTTGCCCCAGTAATAAAGGCCTGGAAATACTAAGGATATAAAAGTTTTAAAACAATCCTGATTTTGATATCTTGAAATTTTAAGATGTTAGATCCCAAATCATTTTGCTTGAGAAGGTAATTTCTGTCTACACTATACATGACAAAATCACTTGGCACAGTGTTTAAAGAGGTAACTTAGTATTCAAGTTCACAAAAGAAAAGTCATAAAATTTTAGAGGTAAGACTTTAGACATCATTTGGGAGAGCTCCTTTATTTGACACAGGAAGAGACGTCAATTGGTTTGACATACTGTAATCAGCCTATATCCTTTTTAAAGTGGACTAAGAACAAACTATAATTCATTTTGGTGGTAAGGAAAAGGTTCTCACAGATTAACATCAGGGTTAGGAAGAAAATTTCAGAAGACAGTGTATCTTGAAGTCCCCTGTGTAATGATCAGTGACTCCTTATGACAAGATGAATGCATCAAGATAGGAGGAAATAAAAGCTCAAGCGCTAGTGACCTTGACAACAACGCAATAATTCTGATTTTCCTGTTGACATGCATCCATGCCTCTTTTTGTTTAAAAAGGAGAATCTGACTTTCTCAGGATGAACTTCAAGGTCAAACAATTATGAAAGATCAAGGGCATCACCCTCATCTACTATGTAAGGTAATAAACAAGTTTATCATCCCACACTAAGAAATGCAAATTTTAGTTGAGCTGGAAGTAGGAGGTAGATACAGGACTTGTAAGCAATATACACTCTCCCTTCAAAATGCAAGCATTATGTAGAAAACAGAATTCCAACAAAAAGTACAATGATGAGAAAAGAACTCATTAACAGCTAAAAATAAACTCTACTTCACAATATGCATAAGGATTTAACAAAAAAGGGAAAACAAGATGTAAAATTGCATCTGCTAAGTTAACCATGCCCTCATGGAAATTGTTCCCCCCACCCCCAAACTGAAATCTGTAAAATCTGTGATGACTGAATGAAGCAATGCTTTAAGTATTTTCAATCAATGTTCAAAAGAAAAGAAAACAAAGAGATAGCAATTTTTTTTCTAAGTCCTCTGATCTGCTAACACTGCAGGAATACTGGGGCTTCTGAACCTGATAGCCAAGCATGCAATTGAACATCTTATTTGATGAAAGCAGAATATTTAGTAATACTGTTTGCAATTTATATTAAAGAGATGTTCATCTTAAGGAAGAAGATATCAATAAAAGTACAAATAAGCCACAGTTTATTTTTATCTAACCCACAGTTCATGGCTAAGCTTGGTAACCTGATGAACTATCAGGCTAATCAGTCCATTGGGGAAGCTAGCCTTAGAGTACTTTCATAAGTTAAGCAAATTTATTCTGAATAACATACACACACACCACCACACAAAGCAGTAACTCCACACACCAGTGCTCTAGTTCATACAGGCAGTGCTATAATAGCACCAATCACCTTTCTGGGCTTCCAAGTCTTGCCTTTTACTTCCTATTCCTGCTTTATCCCAACCCTAGCAACCCATTTTTCCAAACACTGATTTATCGGAAGAAAACGAAATATGTAACTGGCATGACACCTCTTAAAGTATAACTGGTAAGAGGAGAATAGAATAGAGAAGAGAATACTCTCTGTGCTCCGTACTTTGTGGAAGAAACTGTATTTCAGAGTCAGTGGGCTCATATAAGGCTACAACACAAAGAAGTGGACAGGCCGCACTAGAACTCAAGTTCAGAGATGTCCTTTGTATGCTAAAACTAGTGCTCATGAGACCACCTCTCCAGCAGCAGAGAAGCCAATAGACATTTTGTTTCAGTGTTAATCACAAATTAAAAAGAAATTCTAGCTAGCACACACAGGAATCTGGTAAATCTTAGTCCCACTGCATTACACCCATTTTACATGACAAGGAGTAAAATATAGCTTAAATAAAATACTGCCATCTTGTATTTTTCATTCCTTGAAGGAGGCATAAACTACAAAGAAGGAATCTAGGTCCTAATGATATAGAATGATCACCCTTCAAGTTACTAACAATGATGATGAATGTTGTAAGAGATCACTTAATAGTTATATCCCAAAAAGATAGTTTTAAATTAGGATGTTTTTTCACAATACTTGTAAGAGGTACCAATGCTAGTCCGCTGCTGAAAGTCCCTTGGAAAAAAATATTTGATTACAGATACCATCCTCAATAAAAAGGTCCTCCATTGTAAAAATATTGACATCCTAAAACTTTAAAGAGGAAGAAAAAAGTTAAGGAGTAAAACATGCTAATTAAGCCACTCTACAGACCTGACAAATCAAATGACACAAGTAAAATGTCAAAAAATATTTGTTAAAGTTGACCTTTAAAGCTGGAAAGGTATACGCTCTGAGGGTTTCTACAGACCTCAAAACTCAGCAGCAGCAGTGTACTCAGATGAAAGTAAATTAACTGAAGACAGGCTCAAAAGAAGTTGGCAAATTCTGAAGCACAGCTTTAGCTTCAATGATCAACTATTCTGTTCAGGAATAGTCAAAGGAAATGTTCCAATAAAAATGTTCTGTTCAATTCAGAATTCAGACAGAAAGCTTAAAAGAACAAAGGATAGTGCTAAAAGAGTGAAATAAAGTAGTGAAAAAGAATAAAAACCATCAAAAAAAAAAAAAAGGTTGATTTTGTACCACGATATGAAAATGGGGGGGGGGGTGGATTTCATACCTGAGAAATAGAAGATTTTAACATTCTACAGATTACAAAAGAATTCAGTTGTTCTATATTACAATTTAATAGTTTGTTATTTTCTTAATTCACATTTTCTTTCTTATCTATGTTTTCCACCATACCCCCGTCTTCAGATGTAAAAGAAAACAAAGAATACTAAAAAAAAAATAAATAAACCAACAGGAGCTCTCGGGCCTTGCTGAATTATGAGGCTGTCAATCCATACGTATATATCCTCATTCACTTTGTGTGAGTTAGAATACACTGACAAAATTTGTGTTTTCTATCAAATTCACAAAGGAATAAAGTAAAATTAGACTAAAAACTATATTCCTAGACTACTGGTAAGGTAAATATGGTCATTCTAGAAGTCCCAGAGACAAGACTCAAGAAAACATAAAATCAAAACTCCTAAACCTCATTTACCGCATAGATTCAATTCAACCGCATTTTCCCAGTAAATACTCTTTAAATAAAATCTGTTGGAAAACTGCATAGCTGGCTTCTGGGAGTTGCACATATGTTGTTATATTTTCTTTTGTAGGAGTAAACTATATAAACACAAATATGAAGATCAGGAAATCAGGGGGAAAAATCTAGATAATTTCAAGCTTCTCTATATCCTCACAAGCTTCTCTATATACCCATACGTGTTTTCTCCTCACAGCAACCAACCATTAAAGGTTTCGTTATCATAGGATATCCAAGGAAGCAGCTTTTCTATTTAAATTTGCTAACTGGGAGTTAACTTATTTCATGGTGAAGTAGCCTAGAATATGCCGACCTAAGATTCTCCACTTTGGCACAGGTATTATTTTAAGCTGAAAGCAAATGAGAATCAGCAGATACAGGAAGAATTCTCTGCCCTCTCAATTTCTGCCCAAAAAGCACAGCAAAAATTCCCCTTGTGGAGGTGTCCCCCATCCCATCCCAATAAGAGGAAAATGACTCATATCACTAGAGACAGAGTCCACACAAATGAATCTGCATAAACAAACCTTGCTAAAATAACTCTTCTTTCATTATTTTCCCCCATATATTTCCTAGCCACTGACAATTTATAATCCTTCAAAGCCCAAACTTCTCCTCTGTTAAGATGTTATATAAGGCCCCAAGTCTACTTTGAGTTTCATTTCTTTTCTGTGAGCTCCAGA